>JANBPK010001283.1:0-34517 GCA_027579435.1 Candolleomyces eurysporus | reverse complement strand
TCCAAAACCTGAAGGAGGCACGCCCAAGCCGGGACAAACAACACAAACANCAACGCCATGTGTTGCAAATAAGCACACACTCGGCGTCTTCCGGCCGGCGACGCACCGCCTCCTCGNTCCCGACGACCATGGAGGTCCCTTGGCCAATCTGTCGGCCACAGTCTAGCCAGAATAATTTATTGCGAGGCGCTGGTATGCAGGCACGCGACCTGAGATTAAATTCGCTGGCTGCGAGCTGGCAGCGTGACGTGCTTCATGAAGATCACCGGAGCGAAACCCACCCGGCGCAGCCCAGTGCTCCCAGGCAAAATCCCAGGCAAAATCCCAGGTCATTGGACATCGATGAGATTGCCGCTGCAAAGCGGTCGCAGCAGCGATAAGCCTGATGAAATAGATATAGACCCATCTACGCCTCGAGGTCCCTATATCGCGATGGGAGATTAAGAGAATGAGGTCATGGTAACAATTCAAGGCAACGCGTTCGAGATTGAGAGATACCGGATACATAAAATGAGAAGAGAGAAAGAGTGGGATGGGATTTATATTATATTTGAATCGTCCTTCAGAAAAACAGCGAGCGATTAACGCAAGACGAGACGAGGAGACATTAAGAGACGGAAGGAGATATTCTTCTGAAGCCTAGGCACCCTTGTTGGCCTTGTCCAGCACTGCAAATGAAACAGACAGTATATCATCAGCTTGAATAGCCGAAGGGTACGCGCATCGACTCACCAGTCTCGTAGCTCACCTCCTCAAGGTCGGTTCCTTGAATCTCCAAGGCAACACCCTGCAGACTACGGCGGAGCGCGTCCTTGGACGATGCGTACACCATCTTCTGCTTGATCTTTGAGCCATCGGGAGACCTATCAAAGCAGCACGACATCAACCACACTATCCGCATGAAAGACGACGGAGGGTGGTACCCACCACGAGAAGAAAGTGATCTTGTTCCTCTTCCCCGCACCCTCCTTCTCAAACTCAAAATCAAAGACCGCAAATCGTGGTTGGTCTTCAGGAAGGGATTCCAAAAACTCTTCATAGTTCCCCGAGCTCGTCTTCTCAACAACAATCTCCGTGTTCTGAGCGTTCAACTGGTAGATAACGAACTTGTGCTTCTTCCCCAACTTGAGGTCTTGGTATGCAGTCAAGCAATCTGCGTTTACGCCAACTCCGGAGGCCTACGAAAGGGCGCATGTCCGTTGAAAGAATTGAGAGGGAGATTGAGATGGCGATGGCGATGGCGATTACGATTAATAGTTTCAGTCGACACCGCCGTCGTCGTCGTCGTTGGCAGCAACACGATCAGCGTCACGGTCTGACACGAAACGTCCATTGTCCTACTCACCATGCTTATAGATAGAGAACGATGAGCGAGATGGGGTCGTAGTTGAGAGGGAAGATGCGGTTAAATAGATGTTGGCTGTGGGCGGCGATGTCTGGACCTAGATCATCAAAAGGGAACTTCCCAAATTTGGGAAGGCGATAAGATTATCTCAGCGCCGGCGCAGGCCTTCTTCGCTGTGCCCGCTGCTCGCAGCACTGCCGCCCTGTGCTCAGCGGGCATTCTCGACCTCCAAGGCCACATGCGAAGCAAAAAAATTAAAATATTACAGACTGCATGATGCATGCCGTATAGCAAAGGACCAAAAATCTACATATGGGCGGCGAAATCTGCTACTCTATTACTATTACACATGCTTCTCAAGTCTGCGCCGCAAACACCTCGTTCAACCACCCCACATAATCATACTCCGGCTCTCCAGACTCATTCGGACTGCTCGGCATCGCTTTGACCAAATAATCAATCGCAGTTTGAGGGATGTGAGCCAATCGGAGGTCGAGTTCTGTGACAAAGGGCTGAAAAAGCGCGTTAGACAGCCGGCATTCAGTAGATGGACCCACATACCTTGGCATGCGCAATACCCTGAAACGACTCCAGCAGCTGGTCAGGCGTCGTTTGGTCTTCCGTGATGCCCACCTACATTTCAAACATCATCCGTGAGCATCACAAACTAACGAACGCAAGGGGAGCTGGGGAAAAAGGGGGCAACACGTACCAGCAGATTAATGAACGCCTCAAACGTCACAGCACCGTAATCCGCTACCAACTGCTCGTAAATGAAATCCATGTCCTGATCAGAATACACAATCCCCAAACTCGCTAGGGCAGCCATCATCTCCATCTGGTTCAACGTGTTCGTCTCGTCCTTGTCAAAGTATCTGAACGTTGATTCGAATTGTTCCAGCTGCGCTGGTGTGAGGTTCGTCATATTCCGCGAGACGATCTGTTGAAGTTAGATGTTCGGTCAGTACTATGCAGACGAGACGAGACGAGACGAGACGAGATGGCGAATGCTACGGAGAGACGAACCTGGTTATCAATAAACGAAATCTTCTTCGCGATATTCTGCACGAGCAACTCCAGCTCGAATTCCAAATCCTGCCATGTAAACACTGTGTAGTCGTTCTCTTCAACATTCGCAGCCATACATTCTGCTTCCGCTGCAGCAACGACAGCCAAATCTTCCGATAGCAGAGGTATCCTCTTCTGGATCTCTTTCGCCTCCTGTTGTTGATCCTAAGAAACGTTTACATGAGTAAGGTCGTTCTGCTGTGAGGACGAAGAATTGTTCGCGACGGACAAACGTACTTCTAAAGGACCCTCTATCATCGTCAGCTCCACCGAGACGTCATGTAACCGCTTCTCGAAGGCATTAGCAAGATCAGCAAACTTCTTTCTAAGATCTTCCTTGATTCTGAAAACAAAAAGAATAAAGAACCGTCAGCCGAGTATTCAACAACGCATCACATCGCGCGCGTGAAGAACGTACTTCCGAATCTCAGCATTAATCCCCCTGGACCTGTGCGCTTCCGATTTCAACAGCCTCTGCCACGCATCATCCAAATCTGACGGTGCAAGCCCTTTCGGAGGGACATACTCCGCCAGACTATACGTCTTCAACTTTGTTTGCACGTTCCCAAAAAGCGTTATCACGTCCTGGCGTTCGGTGACCCACGTCCTTTTCGTTGTCTGCTTGTACGTGTTGAAATTCGATTGCTCCTCCTTGGCGTCAATGTATACACCCGTGAATACAGATGCTGCCCATTGGTTCTGCACTTCCTCGAGGTTTGCGAGAAGCAGACGCGCTCGACGCTCGTAATCTGTCCGGATGACCCATACGGACTGCATGAGATCAGCGAAATTCTCTACTCGCCGTGATTCCGTCTCTGCTTGATCTGCGTTTCCCATGAACACCGAAACTCGAATGATAAAAATGCGGTCAGACGTACCCATTGACGAGAAGGCGTGGAAGAAGCTGGCGATGTAGGTCATGACACTGCGTTCATCTGGCCGAGCAGAATCGCACAAATCCTCAACTTCGAGTAGTTGCTGGACATGCTTTGAGCGAGGGGCGAAAGCGAGAACCGAACATGACTCACTGGAATTCCTAAATGCTCGGCTGCGATCTGGAATGCAAGAGCCGTATTCCCATGACGATCTCCCTAAACCGGTGGCATGAGCTAATGAAAAGTTGCCTTTCCGAGTTTCGAACCTTGTCCAGCTTATCGTAGTCGAGGAGGTCAGGCCGATGGCAATGAATCAACGCGCATCTGTGGATCCGGTCAACGTTAGTGGCCATGACAGAGGAGAAGAGACGGGCGCACGAACAAAGCAAGTCCATCTGACCAACTATGCGAGAAATCCTGCACGTCCACCTCCTTGTACGGCGCTGTTTTGCGTTGACACCACAACAACAAGCCTTCTTTTGCTGATAGACCTTCTTCACTTTCCAAAGCCATGTCAGCCAGCACGAAGATGACAGTACCGTAGCGACCACGGACCTGATATCGGCGATGGTGAAGCGGAGGATGAGCGTCCAAATCATTCCGAGAATCAACTTGAGGTTGCCGTCGATGATGTCTTGGGTAGCAAGGCGAAGGTAAGAAGTGGAAGGTCAAGTCTTCAAAGCACGAGTACCTTCAGGACCGATGTTGGTGAGCTTGACACCCCGCGAGGTAATGAACTCGAGCGCTTTGGTGGCATTCTCGGCTTTCTGCACCCTCATTCTCGGATTCTTGTTGTATCGACCGAGAGAGGTGTCGCCTTGGATGCAAGCTTCGTCAGAACAGGACGATTTCGGAGGATACCAGAGGATAGCTACCCATGATTTCCTGCAAATGCTCGTTAGATCTCAAGGGCAATCTACGGGTGCAGTACTCACCATGAGCTGGATGAGCCGCACACCATCTGATAGATCTTTGACCAAGGAGGTCATAGGAGGATACCCGTTGGCCTCAAGCTTGGTATTGAGCCTGGAAAGGATGAAAATCCTTCGTAAAACGTTCACAACGAACCAACGAGGCAGCAACCAACATACCATTTACAGAACGTCCTCTCCTGCATGTTCCTCGTCTGGATTTCCAAAGACATCTTGACAAGTTACTTGGTTTTAAAAGGATTAAATATTCAATAGAGTACAAGAAGGTAAGGAATGAGGACGATGAGGGGATTTGGGGAGGAGAGGTTGAGGAGAAAGCCCTCCGCCCCTGCTCGACGCGTCTGGATAGTTTCAAACTCCGACACGCGATCTGAGGCACTAGAAATCTTCGCTCTCAAAAAANTGTCCAGATCTTTGAGGCAGCCTAGCAGCTTAAACAGTCGATTCAAAATTTAGAGAATAAATGTAGTCAAGGATAGCCGAATTCCACGCTCAAGTGCTCGAGAGTGGCGTCTTCCAAGACCTAGGGATGTGCAAGTAAGCACTGGTAAATCAATGCAGTGGTGCATACCAACCTGTAGGCTTGCGAGCAGCTGTTGCAGTCTTTACCTCTGTATAATAGCAACTTTTTAGCCCCGTGGATTGTGCACCGTCGTCGATACCCAGATCCATTTTCCACTTCCACCCGCCAAACCTCACTCGTTTCAGCATGTAGCTGTCTCAAATATTCTGAGAGAGTGAAGAGGTCTCGCCCGGAGGAGTATAACCCGAGGTTCGTGACTTTTGACCCTGAAGTTTTCGAACTTCGGATAGATTCATCTAACGATCTTTAGTTTCCATCATCGAACATCTTCGCGCTGGATTACACCTCCTTCAACTTCGTACCCTCAGCCTGAAAGTTGCCCCTTCACAGCCGTCAAGCTTTTCGAGTCCTGGATGCACCGTCGTTATAAAGTTGGGCATCCCCAACCCGTGGATACAAGAAATTCCACGAAAGTTTCCTCAAAAGTTTCACCCCGAACTGGCTACAACACGACACTCTCTTCAACCACCTATGTCTGTGTCACACATCCTTCGAATTTGATGAGAGCTTTCAAGCTCTCTCTGTAGGACTTCCCTTTCTGATGCACCTCAAAATCGAAAGGACGAACATGTTTTCAAATAGTCTATGTCTTTTCACGGCACCGAAGAGTCCCAATCTTCTGCCAAGACTCAAGTATCTGGAGCTTTTGGACATGTCTTATGGGGCGGTCGATCTGGGACAGCTTTCTCCATGCCTCATGTCTCGATTTTGGCGCCAAAATAAAGGGGACGATAGTGTCACATCATGAAGCACTTGACTTTGACTTCCAGGGTAGGGGGAGATATAAACACTTGTCAGATCCGGAAAAATACGGAAAAGCTCACGAGAAGCCGCAGCCGTGAGGGTTGATTGTAAGTTGACTATCGCTCGATCTCTTTGATGCGCAGTCTGTAGACAGCACACGTTTTGGACATTGGATACCTTATTAAAAACCGATACAACTATCCACTAGTAGAAAGCTGTTCGCACCGAGTGCTTGTGCGCTATATGAAAATTGAATGAATCTTGATACAAATACATATTAATCCAGTTCAGCCGTTCTTGAATTTGACTGTCGTTCTCCATCTACGCTTTCGAGGACGTTTTCTTGTTCTTCCCTTTCACCAAACCCAACTTCTCCTCCCTCGATTTCAACCCCCATGCTCTGAACGCTTCCGCTAACTGCACATGATCAATCTCACCCTTCCTCTGCTTCCTATTCCACTTCCTCATGTACTTCAACCACGCTTCGTCTTCATCCGGAGGCATCTTATCGTCCATCTCCCCCGGATCCGTCTGAATCCCCAACTTTGGCTCAGCTGGGAAGTTGAGGTGCTCCTGGCGCTGCAGATTACCGCGAATAACGCCACACGAGTCCGGAATCCAATTCATCACCAAGTCCTTCTCGACATCCGTACACTTCCTCCCTGCCACCCGTTCCATGAACGCACATATCCTCGTCACCGCATAGCACTCAAAGGACCTCCCACTGCGCCTCACAGCTTCAATCAGCCTCGGGTCCCTCAACACCGAAAACCTCTCCTTCTCGTACTGGATCTTCGGTGCGTTATGTTTATGCTCGCGATCTCGAAAGTAGGCTGGAGCGTACTTGCTCATCATGGGAGGTAAGTGGTGTCGTGTATAGTGCGGTTCGACTTCGACCATCATACAAAAATTGAACGCGAACATCCCACAGTCCAAGATGAAGTCTTCCCCAGAAGCGGTGGTGAAGTACATCCAGTAGTGCTCTTCTGTAGGATCTTGGCCTTTGAAGAACGTCCCGTCTTTAATGGAGTAGTAGGCGAACTTGTCTTGCGATTTGACGTCGGCCCAGCCTTTTACTATACCGAAATCCGCGATGGGCGAGTTGTGGAATTTTAGTCGAATACGGCGTTGAAGTGAGCCTGTTGGTGACTCGGATGCTGGGACGTACGTCGTCGTGTACAGCTCTGACATCAGAGCGACTAGTACGGCGAGGATGGAGGGTAAGAGATAGTGTTCAGACAAGAAACGTTGTAGGAGCTTTTGTCGAACGGCAGGAGTGATAGCCGTTGGCCACCAGTCCTTCTGCGACAGAAAAACCCGTTCGGGAGGCATTTCTTCTCCAAGAAGAATGAGACGAGCTTTAGAGCCGTCTGGAAATGTACAGGATCCTTCAGAGGGGTTGGGGGAATTTACGATTTTGTGACACAGAGCGGGGTGGGTGGGTCGAAGAGGATGCCAGCGCTGGACTTCCATGAGCACAGAGAGAAGAGGATAGAAAGAGGTCAGATCTATCCTATCCGTTTTTCCTGTTAAAAATATCTCGCCATGAGCACGCTGTTGCACACAGACGGAAAACAACCTCATACCGCATTTGCGTTTATGCCCCGGCCAATCCTTTTTCTGGCACTCAGCGTCGCAATAAGCGATCTAAAAAAGTAATCGAGATTTTGAGAGATAGGATATACAGAGATGGAGCAGATTAATTTTACTAACCTCTCCGCAACTACTACAAATCCTTAACCTCTCCCCACCTTTCCCGCACGCTCCACATTTCTTGACGTTTTCAAGAGGAAGATAAACCTCCTCAATGTCAGCTGGGTCAAACACCTCCCCACCATTCGCACAGCAGTCACAGTCGACTCCAATTTCGCCGCGGTCAGGGAGCATTTGGATGGTCGATGGTGGTAGATCACAAGACGAAAGCTGGAGGAGGAATCTGGACCAGTCACAGTGACATTTAACTTATTCACGCACGCGATGTGACACACGCGTGTTCGAGCGTCACGCACATCGAGATCTAAAACGTAAATCTAAATCTAGAGAACTCGCTCATTTATTCTCCAGCAACGCCATCCCGCAGACCCTCGAGGTGGCGTTGATTTGTCTCGGCATCGATAACCTGACAAAAAAGATACATAGCCCATCTCAAATCTCAACTCGACGAATTGGAATAGGAACGTCAGGACCATCGGGCCATACTTTCTCCTATATCGTTGCTATGATATGATATACGACGAATGCCAGTCGAAGCGCTAGGTGAGATCTTCAAACAATCGCTGCTACCCGGCTATGTCAAGAGGACAGACTTTATAAACCTAGCCCTGGTCTGCAAGATCTAGCGTGACGCTGTCTACCTCACACGCAAATTATGGGCCAACGTTCGAGGACACAATTTCGCGTACGAAAAGGTGATGTCTTGGTTCGGTCAATCTGGCGCTAGTATTCCCCGCTCTCTTGAAGTTATAATCAAACACGATGCCAATTGCCGGCTACCATACAAGTGCTGCGGATTTCGAAGCTGCCAACTGGCCAAACTCATGACATTTAGTCCCGTTTTGGCTCACCTCTCGTTGTCATGCCCGGGTCCCAGCTGTCTCCAACACCTGGCAGCCTCCCTCGCACCTTGTCAAAGATGGAGAGGGGAAAGTTGAGCCACGACCATGGTATTCAATCCGTTCCCTGACGTTCGATTTTGCTGGGCTGCGGAACCAGATATCATCCTCAAACTGGTCCGCATTCGTGATGCTGCCTCCCAGTGTCACAACTTTCTAAATAAACCTACCTCTCGACAACGCTAGTTTTGATTTTCCAGAGTTGTTCTAGGAGAAACCCCTCTACATTCCCCTAGAGTTTTTCCAATATTTAACGTCGTTCAACATATCCTGTCGATGTAAACGGAAATCAAATTCTGACTGCTTTGAAAAAATGCACCAATCCCGAAGTCATAACCATTGCTCTCCTCTCTACCCTTCTTCAGACCAACCATCCTGTTGCTAAATATATACGGCACCACTCCAATGATACCCCCNTCCCAACTAGAGCCCACACGCTACGTCTACGAAACCTCTCAACCATCGATTCCTCTCTTTCACTCCTCACTGCGCCTAAACTCACTTCACTGGACATCGGCTTCGCTGACGATAACAATACTCACGACAACCTGTCTAGGTATTCTTTCCACGGGTTCCTCAAAGACTTCGTACATCACGAAACTCAAATGCTCGGCCATAGTCCGTTCGCTCGCTCTTCGCAACGCCTTGATCAGCAAGGATGAATTCTACCCCATGGACAGCATTTTCTCTTCCTTCTCTCAAGAACATGGCGCCGAAAGGAGAAAGCGACGAGCCACGCATACCGGCCAAGGGACCCGAAGTCGATCTTTTCGAACTCGAGTTCCGATTCCACGAGCTCCAGGTTCTCGAGGTGCTTGAAGCTCCAGGCAGAGGGTATTCAAGTTTCTTGAGACGCGCATGGGGTTGTTGGATAGTTTCCGAAGGTGGATGGTGACTTATAAGGAGAAAGAGGTTGTGAAGAAACATGTATTCGAAGGTTTGGGGTATATCCGGAAGTTAAGGAAGGATTCCGAGAGTGTGGTTTCCGTTCATATTGACCCTTTGAGGTACATCGTGTGGCTCCTAGTCGGCTTCAGGTAGGCACAACAAATGGTTCTGGTTCTGGTTCTGTTTCTCGAAAGTCTGAGCTGAAGCTACTGGAGCTGACCCGAAATCTGCCTCTTCCAAGCACCGAGGCCCGCCCAGACCAAAAATCCCGCGACAACGTCAACTCCGTCGCTTAGTGGGTCTCAGCGACTGCCAATAAAGTTGCTTGAGTTGGTAGCTTTCTCTAACTTTCCGCCTGCAAGTTAGGGTCTTTAACGTGGTAACAATTGGTCGTTTTTCACGCAACCGGCCAAGTGAATTGTCGCCAGTGTTGGTGAGATACATCGGTACGGGCACCTCGTAGACGGTCCGTAGCTACAAGATCTGTGGTTTGCCAACCTTTATTATGCTTGAGGAGGCAAAGAATGTCATTGCTTCCGATGATATGGCCCGTTCTTCTGTGATGCTGTCACTCAAACGTTATAAAGAGAAAATACAGCTCAAATTTACTTGTGCTAACTTGTATGTAGCTTGACCCTAGGTCAAGTTAACATGTTCTAACTTGGTCTAACTTGAATGTTAACGTGAAGTAAACGTGTCGAGGGGGGAATTGCTTAAGCTGAAAAAGTTAATAAAAGTTATATTAGCAAGGGAACATGTTACGTGCACAAGTAACTTTGTTAACCACCCTCTCAGCTTGCAGTGGCCACAACGGTATATCGGCAGTATAGACTATGGTTTATCATCGATTCATCCATCACTTGCCTAACCAAAGCTTCGGCTTCCGATTATCTAGGTTGTAGCTTGCAATCACCATCATGATCAGAATTATAGCCTGAGTGTCTGAATCGCTCGCTACATTGAAATACGAACCCTTGGCTTTGTTATCAGTCGGCGCCCGAAAACTCGGGGACAATGATCGCTTATCGATAAGTGGCAGATATCCATCCTCACCTCAAACGATCTATCGGAGTCAAAGCCCACATAATGAGCTCAAATTCCAAGGAAAATCTCTGTTTCTCGGCGTTACCTGAGGACGTTGGCCGAATGATCTTCGAACTCATCGCGGAATTGGATCAAGAAACTTGCCGCTCTTGCGCTTTGGTTTCAAGAAAGGTCAATACCTGGTGAGTACTACGCTCCCCTACTCAGCCCATCTACTAATTGCATCTATCAAGGATGGAGCCCATTCTCTACCGCACTCTTATCATCGAATTTAAAGAGCAACTGGGGAACCTCTGTGGGATCGTTGAAGATTTGCATCATGGCGACTCCACGAAATCCTTCGATTTCTTTGCCACCCATGTCAAGGCCGTTGTTATCACCCATAATCGTCGACAAGACGCCGCGGATATCCTTGCGATTCTCAAGGCATGCCACAATATTCAAATACTGGCGCTGTGGAATGTCCCAAGTGGACACGATGAGGAGCGGCCATCGCATTCCGGCATGCTGGCAAGGGATCTTAGATACCTTCGCGACTTTATAACTTCCTCTCAACTCTCCCCGCGCCGGGTCTCCATTGCCAGCAGCATCTTTCCGATCGATGAAGTGCATTTCTCCTACCCCATCTTCCAGAATGCCACACATGTGGAATTGTTATGGGTGGAGCGGCACGGTCAGGTGGACGAAGTTTGCTGGGACGCCCTCCGATACCTCCCTTGCCTGACGCACTTCTCGGTTTACTGCTCCTTCTCCATGGAAGGGTGTGATCGATGGGTCCGAGCAGTCGTGGATCTTTGCCCTCGCTCTCTTCAGGTGTTTATTCTCTGGATTTACTGCACATCCTACTTCTTCTATATGAACGAAGAATACAAAGGAATCAAGGATATTCAAAATGGAAGCATTGACAGCCGGGCGGTTGTGGCATACATGGGAGATTCTTTGCCAGCGTGGTGCCACTTGCATCCAATTCTTCGCTCCTACCGGGATGCAGTCAGAGACTGCGCGGGTGTCCCTATTGGAAAGGATTACTGGAGTCTTGCTGAAGAGTTCATCAAGGAGCGGCGTCGTCGGAGAAAAACGTAGGTGAGCTCAATATCCGTTGCCCTGCACTTCAGTCATTAAACGCACCACGATCGCCTAGAATAGTAGTTCTCCCGAGGTTGACTAGCTCATTTCTATCATGAATAGCAGCTATTCCGTAGAACTGTCGTTTAACCCTAAATTTAAGGTTCGAAGTAAAGTAGAGAGGATCTACCCGAGCGTGCTGCACTATCAACTGGAAGCTGCGTAGACCGACTCTAGATTTCCAGGGTTGAATGCATCGAATGTCTAGGATCTTGAGCAGAGAGCAGCAAAGCATGTCTGCTGAAGGCCTGGCAGCAAGTCTTCGGACGCCGGAATGACGCTTGGACGTCACATATTCATTAACGTGAATTCTGCTACTTGATCTAGTACTTAGACTTATACATACTTTGGTTGAACACAGAGCGTAGATTGCGTTGCCCCCAAGACTGGCGCGTGGTGCTTGACCTTTTCGGTCGGCGCCTGAACACTTGACGCCGATATATGTAGATGATCGCTCATCGATAATACGTGCAGATCTCCATCTTCCACTCGAACGACCACATCGAGGTGAAAACCTACATCATGAGCCCAAGTATCATAAAAAGTCTCCGCTTCTCGGATTTACCTGAGGATGTTTGCCGACCGGTCTTCGAGCTCATTGCGCAATTGGATCAAGAAACTGCCAGCTCTTGCGCTTTAGTATCGAGAAAGGTCAATGCCTGGTGAGTGCTGTGCTCTCGTACTCAGCTTATGTACCCATTCCAAGCTATGAAGGATCGACCCCATTCTCTACCGTACTCTCATCATCAAACATGAAAAGCAACTGGGGAATCTCTGTGGAATCGTTGAAGCTATCAATCATGGCGGCTCTACGAAATCCCCGGATTTCTTTGCCACTTATGTCAAAGCGATCGTTATTACCAATGATTGTCCACAATACGCCGCGAATATCCTGTCAATTCTCAAGGCATGCCACAATGTTGAAATACTGGCGTTGTGGAATGCCCCAAAGGGACGGGACTCGGAGCGGTCCCCTGGCACGGATCTTTGGGACCTTCGTAACTTTATAACCTCCCCTGAACTCTCCCCACGCTGGATCTCCATTACTAGCAACATATTTCCCATTGATGAAGTGCACTTTTCCTATCCCGTCTTTCAGAATGCCACACATGTGGAATTGGTCTGGGAGGAGCGCGACGGTAAGGTGGATGAAGTACACTGGGACACACTCCAATACCTCCCTTGCCTGACGCATTTCTCGGTCTACTTCTCATTCTATTTGAAGGGGTGTGACCAATGGGTCCAAGAAACCGTGAACCTCTGCCCTAGCTCCCTTCGAGTGTTCATTTTCTGGATTTACCGCATATCTTTCTTCAACATAACGAGCGAAGTAGTCGCAAGAGTCAAGGCTATTCACGATGGGGATATTGACGGCCGAGCGGTTGCAGCGTATATGGGGGATTTTTTGCCAACACGCTGCGACTTGCATCTAATTCTTCGCTCCTACAGCGACGTAATCAGAGACTGCGCGGGTGTCCCGGTTGGAAAAGACTTCTGGACTCTTGCTGAAGAATTCATCGAGGAACGGCATCGCCGAAGAGGAACACAGGTGAGCCTACGATCTATTGTCCTGCGTTTCACTAACTAAACGCACCACATTCGCATACGTCTTGCAGAACTCTTGCTCGGCCGCTTGACTACTATTATGCACTCATATACTTATCATTGATTGTACCTATCTTGTAGAAATGCTGCCAAGCGCTGAATTCCAGACTCGGCATCATTTCCAGAGACTCTAATCATGTGTGCTGCGTTACCAGAAAGCTACGTAGACCCACTCTCCAGGGCCAAATACGTCGAGCGTATCCAAATCGTAACTTGATCATCATTTGTTCGGAACTTGGACCCGATACCTTGGGGTTGGAGAGTAATAACGATGACCACTTCCGTCGGTGTTCCTCCTGCACCTGTCTCTTGTCGTGGTCAATCTCAACGTGATTGAGGGAGTCATCTCTTCTAGCCACGCGGGCCAACTCTGTGTTTGTTGAGCACCAGGGAATCGAGCGCGTTCAAATACTGCCACAGCTTGCCTATTCAACTCCTGCAAAGAATGGTCCACTGATTCGCGTTTATTTTATGATGATGATAGTACAATGTTAGAATCAGCCTAACACCTGTTATGGTTATTTCTAGCATTTTATAACGTGTTTTTAACAAAAGAATTAGTTACAGTTAGTAAATGTGTTAGGAATTATGCTCAGCTCCCTCAACGTTAGTTAACATGTTAGCCCGGCGTGGCGAATTTCTAACCCAGCCCTAGATGATACAATGCAGCCGGCGCCCTGAAGAGCTACATCCGTGTCGCGAAGAGAGCTAAAAAGAGATTGTTAGTATTAATGCTGATCCTTGGAAATACGTAATGCAGAATCACACCGGCTTTTGTCGCCTTCACCCCCATTACTCTCAGACTGGTAACACCAGCGAGAGGGACTTCTCCCCTTGGAATGAAAAGTAGACTGTTACAGTCTACTTTTCACTCACTGTCACCCCAATATAGAAGGTGACGGGCCATTTCGTATTAGACGTTCGAGATGTTATTTAGAAAGAGGAAGCATGCTCAGAGATCGCCCCTTTCTTTCATATTTTCAACTCTCTCTTCTCATCTAGAAAAGCGAGCGTACCATGCATGCTACCGCAGCAAGTCGACGAACGCCGGACTGACGCTTGTATGTCGAAGAGTTACCAGTGGGGATTCCGGGGCTCGACCTAGAGCTCAGGATTATACATACTCTCGTTGGACGCAGAGCATAGATTCCTTGGATCATGCCAGCTCTCAGGGGCTCGGCTTGACCTTTTCAGTCGGCGCTTGAACGTTTGGACACCTAGCGATAATCATCGCTCATCGATAACTAGCAGATTCATCCTCAAGTAACCGCACTGGTCAAAGACCAAATTATGAGCCGAAGCCTCACAGAAAATCTCCGTTCCTTGGATTTACCTGAGGACGTTGGCCGAATAATCTTCGAGCTCATCGCAGAGTTAGACAAAGAAACCGGCCGCTCTTGCGCTTTGGTTTCAAAAAGGGTCAATGCCTGGTGAGTGCTACACTCCTGTACTTAGCGCGTTTACGCATTGCATCTATCAAGGGTTGAACCCATTCTCTACCGCACTCTTCTCATCGACCATAAAGCACTACTGGAGAACCTCTGTGGGATCTTTGAAGACATCAACCATGGCAAGTCTGCGAAGTCTTCAGATTTCTTTGCCTCCCATNGTTCCCAGCCAGCAGCTGCCCTATAAATTTGGCCTTTCATTTTTGCAGCTGCTCCAGCATCCCCTTGTTTCCAGGCAGCAGCTTCCCTGTCCATCTGGTTGTCTCTTTGTGCTGCTGCTCCACCCTTCACAATTGACCCAGCAGCTGCACTTCTTCATTAGTCTTACATTACCCATTGCAGCTGCTCCATCAATCACCCTCTATAGACACCACAGCAGCTGCAGGGTTTATTATATGTCTACATGTCAAAAGCAGCTGCTGCTGCTAGAGTGTATCTGACCCACTTTTTGTCACTGCAGATAAGATGTATCTTACATGGTTTTGTGACTATCACCCCTGGTTCCCCGCTACGGTCTTTGAGGCTATCATGCCAAATCTTCAAATTTGGCCACTTCCCAATGCTGACGACGTCGCCGAAGGGAGGCCTAGTGCTCTCGTGCGCGTGGAGTACGCCATTCACTCCATTCTAATCATCCAATCGGTCGTCAAAAGTTCTCACAGAGAGAAAATGCAGATGATGGCATCTGTTCGATGGGATACCATGGTTGCTTGGGTAGTCTTTTTACTTCGAGACATCGCGCCCCTGCTTGGAAAAAAGGAAGAGAAGGTACAACAGCTTGCCGCAGTCTGTGCCTGCATTCTGTACAGGCTATCCTTGTCCGCTAGCTGCCCAACTGCCAACTTCCAACTCCCCGAAACTGCAGAGGCATGCCTTCTACTTTTCACCTTTCCCAACAACAACGACGATCTCCCACTACTGCTCATCGGAACGGAGCAAAATCTACATAATTGCCCAATTATCGACATTCTCCAAAACCTCTGCACCCACCTCAAGGCGGACACTCTTGCTGCTCTCGAAAGGGTGTTGGATGATGTACCGGAACAGGTACTACACTACGCTTGTGCACGACTCACCCTCATAATCAAAGGTTCCTATGACCACCTATCAACGATATCAAGCATTCGTTCTCTCTGGAACATTGTTCAATGTATATCAAGGTGCGATTCCGTGCAATTCGACTCCGAGTCAATCGACAAGAAGATTCTCAAGCACAAACTGTTCCACATCATCATGCAATCGCTATACCATATTGCCCATCAGTCCTACTTATCACAAACTCAAAAAATCTCTACAGAAACCCTCGCAACTATTCGCCCCCTTGCCTTTGAGACGGCTGTTGAAGTCTGCACCTTCATCGTTGCTTCTTCAAAGCCGATCCCTGCCGTCTCCCAGGCAGTGCACGGTGGTTTCTACTCCCTCCTCCTCTATCATTTCCTTCCATATCAGCAAAAGCAGGTCCAACCACAAAGCAATCGCACATTGCAAGTACAGCATCAAATCGTTCTCCATGGAGTATACTCGAAGGTTCAACGAGCTACAAAGACGACCTCGGCAACCGTATCTCCCTCAAGCCTCAACTTTATCACATCAAAAGTTCCCCACCATCTTCCGATGTTGAACTTTGTTCAATTGACGTCACACGAATTTGCGGACAGGGAGAGTCGTTCAGCTTATACTAAACAAATTTGTGACTACACTAGAGTACGTTCTTCCACGTACCTGTACTTGTTATTAAGCTTGCGTTGCTGATCCCATGTATATGAACAGCACCGACATACTGTGGATAGCGCTGATATGATCATTCACCAAGACAAGTCGTGTAAGACCTGTTCGGGTTGCGAATCCGTCTTATACTGTTCAAAGGAGTGCCAAGAGAAGGACTGGGAGAGAAAAGGTGGCCACAGGAATGAATGTGAATATCTCAGGCTCGGTAAGTACTTTCCGTTAACTTCTTCAAACGTACACTCATGATAGAACCCTTGCTGGCATTGCCTACTGTTCAGCACGACAAGAAGTCCACTGTCCTCCAAACCTCTTCAAGAGAGTTGAGCTTCTCATCTTCATGGAGCACCTTTGCAATATGGAGTATTTCGATACGCTTCAGGGCTCAATCGTCGGGCACAATCCAGACTCGTTATTTTCAGCCGACCTCTGCCATCTGCCCCTGAAGCTTTCGTTCGTCCAGATGTCCAAGTATTTGTCCACCCGTGTCGAGAGGGAGGGTGCAATCCACTATAACAAGAAAGAGAGGATAGTGCATTACTTCAAAGATGCACAAAGGGACCCAACAATCAAGTTGATGGATGCGGTTTTCATGTACGGGACTTGTGTAGTCGGGATTGTGGCAAGGATGGGTTACAATTCGGAGAAGGACAGTCAAGGATTCCGTACACTCAGTTCTATAGTATCTTACGGAAGGCATCCTAGTACTCTAGCGTGATCAAATACTACCTTTTCTCGTGCTTGCTCGTATTTCCTCTTCCATGCAGACTTGCGCAGATCACCAAAATTGATCGGACATGTCCACGCCGAATATGAAGGACTGTCGACCCCGGCCCGCCTCCTGATCATCTCACACTGCTCCACATAAAATTAGAATATGAAACAGCTAGGGATGCGGGAATGAAAGGTGTTGTTGCCTCGAGGCAAATCAGGAACTACCAAAACAAGAACAGGCGAGGACTTGTCTCCAGTATGCGCCCGATGGAGTAGTCCAGAGATCACTTGAGTCCGCGCAAGCTCAGATAACTAGGTGAGGAGCACCCCGTATAGCGTCGAGGGCAAGGATCCGATAGTTTATTCTGGCACGCTGGCATCAACTAAATACACGGATCACACCCGCGATCTAATCTAATCTAGCATGTCTACCCGACTCGGCTAGGATCCCCTACCACACCGAGTCCGCCTTGGGCGGAACCTAGGGGACGGGCGTCAGGGTGATGCGTGATTGATTGATCCATTCCTGCTTCGAGAGCAATTCCACATTCACAAAGCGTGTGATTTGCCAATATATCTAGGGTGGTAGATAAGTGGGTACATGCAGCTCGAGAGGGGAATACAGACACCAAGAGTTTGGTATCGTCTGGGCCTCCACCAGCGCCAACCACGACGATGTCGAAGGCGATCATGGGGAAGAAGAAGGAAGAGTGATGGCGGCTTGTGGAAGTGAGCCCCTGCCCCTGCACAACTCGTGACGGATATTCAGCACAGAGAGGGCGACATAGTCAACAAGGACAAGGAAGAG
Source organism: Candolleomyces eurysporus (assembly GCA_027579435.1). Lineage (NCBI taxonomy): Eukaryota > Fungi > Basidiomycota > Agaricomycetes > Agaricales > Psathyrellaceae > Candolleomyces > Candolleomyces eurysporus. The sequence goes on along the minus strand of JANBPK010001283.1, from coordinate 17,001 downwards.
GGATGAGCAGCATGCATATAGCAAAAAGAGCGCTTGTAGTCGATCGGGCAGGAGTTTGGCGGTGAAGCTGGCCGCGAGGGTGCTATGACACCGCTCGTCCGGAAGTCACATCGGTAAATCGAGGAGATTATGATGACGAGTTGCGAGGATGCGAAATCTGTTGTGACACCTTTTCATTTCACGGCTTCCAAACGTGCACTGACCCTCCTGCAAGATAATCAAACTCCTAATGGTATATCTACTGCCCCATGGCTTCGACTAGCTTCAGCAGCATGGGCGCAATATGAGGGCTGCCTCAGCTCACTGGATTGAGAATATGGCAACTTTTATTATTTTCGATTGGCAGTTTAAAAATGTAATTTTTTAAGGAATGTATTGGTCTAGAGAACAGACCTGCTTTCCTCCACTTCTCCCGCACATTCCCTAGATACCATCCCTCAAGGTTTCACCCACCATCTCAATCACACTCAAACGCTTTGGGAAACTAGTGTTGATAGAGCGTTTTGTTAGTCGATTTCGGTTGAAGCTTGTGGAGAGGTTCGTTGCCTTAGCCGGCCTGGAAGGTTTCTTGGTTGCATTGAGGAGGTAGTTCAAAATGGCAAAACTGGCATTAGCGATCATTTCCAAAAGACTTGAGAGTATACCAGCCCTAACCTTCCTCTCCGCTTAATGAAAAACCATCTGGAACCCAAGGCCTAGGATTCTAAGGTCAATTCAGAATACTCAGAGCACCATCTCTTTGATAGTTTTCTCAAAACTGTACAGATCGCAACCTGGAAGGTTTCTGACTGCCGTCTCAAAACCATCCGTTCCTTAATTACCTTGCGGATGCTGCGAAGGTTTTTGATGACTTCTAATATAATAATTTTGGATTACATTGTTAAGTTAATTAAATAAAAATATCAAGATATCCACTGAGTAAGTGGAAATTATTGTTCATTTATGCCCCTAGTGCCTGCCGCAGCTGAGCTGTCATCGGTCCAAGGTCCTGCTTTGACAATCCATGGATCCCAGCCCCCAATCTATCAATCTCGAAGTGATACGGAAGTACATTCCTCGTACAATGCGGCATCCCCAATGGCTGGAAATCAAGATCTCCTTCGACCACCTCATACATTTCCAATGCTGCATCCTGGTGACAGACAGGCAGCACCAAACACCAGTGGCGGCACGGCGTCGTTCTTTTCTGGCGCCAGCGACGTGAACATGCGGGATATGAATATTACTGTGCATTCAGGTGGTAGTGTTGGCGATACGTCGAATGATGGTATGTCCAGTGCATTCCATACCACTGAGAAGATAATCGACCACCAAAATACGATGCAGGCTCAGGCTGGGAACTCCTGTCGAAGAATATTGCACCCGACGCTTTGCACGACTCTAGTGCCAGATACGACGCCCCGAAATGCGATGAAGACACCCGTGTTGAAGTTACCGACGAGATCATGGAATGGATCCAAAATCGCGACGCTCCTCAACGCTTGCTATGCATGACGGGCGCTGCGGGCGCTGGAAAATCTGCGCTCCAGCAAACTATCGCCGAACGTTGCACGAAGTTGGACATCCTTTCGGCGGCATTCTTCTGTTCTTCTACAGACCCCACTCGGAATACAATCGCTTTCATTGTCCCTACCATCGCCTACCAAATAGGGTTGAAACACCACCGCTTCCGAAGCTGCGTTTCTGCCGCCGTGAAGCACGACCCCAGAATCTTCTCCAGGTCACTGCAGTCCCAAATGGATGTCCTCATTGTTCGCCCCTTCGAAAGCCTCCGAAGGAGTCACGAACTCGACACCAACACCTTTCCGCATGTCATTCTCATCGATGGCCTCGACGAGTGCATCGGCAAATACAACGTCACCCCACAACCTCCACTCGCCGACGCTGACGATCGACAACAGGCTGAAGATCGTCAAGCAGAGCTGTTGGCCGCCATCAAGCGCTGCATCGTCGATAACGACAATCTCCCCTTTCGCGTGTTCATCGCCAGCAGACCGGAATGGGCTATCCGTACTGCACTCAAACCTGGTGGCCATCTGCACCAGGTGGCGTACCACATCGAACTCAGCGACAAGTACGACGCCTCTGGGGATATGCGTCGATACCTTCAGAGGAGGTTCGAAGAAATCGGTCTACAAATCGGTGATCCTCAATGGTTCAACTCAGATGCCATCGAGACTCTTGTCCAAGCGGCGTCTGGGCAGTTCGTTTACGTCGCCACGGTGTACAAGTACATAACGGAGCGCCGAGGCTCCCCAGAGGAGAGGCTGAAGGTCGTTCTCGCTTGGACACCGCACAAGGGGCAAGTGGTGCGTCCGTTCGAAGCGCTGGATAGGCTTTATGCCAGCATTTTGGCGACTGCGAAGAAGGCATATGAAGCTGTTGATACTCACGATGGACGAGATTTTCTTCTTCTTCTCCGGGCACACCATATGAATCTTGGAGGGTTTCGTACCCGGGCGGGTGACATGGGCCTTCGCTTTGTACTAGATACCCTTTCTGCGCTGCTTGGCCTGGAAGCCAGGGCAGAAGACGTGCTGTTCTCTGACCTCCGTTCCCTCGTAACCCTGGAAAAGGACGTCAACACTGGTTTACATCTACGTCTGTACCACAAATCCTTCTCCGACTTCCTGGAGGAAGAAAGTCGTGCAAAGGAATTGTTCATACCAGTATCTTACGTTTTCACGCACCTCTCAAAGCGCTGTATGCAACTCATCATCGAATGTCCGCTAGACTTTGACTCTCGTGCGTATCGCAAGTTTATCCTAGTATTGGCATTGACTCGAATTATAGCCCTCTGATTTCAGTACCGGATAAATGGGAGGCACTCCCCCTCCTAGAGCGACATAAGTATTCTTTGAGGGAAGCTATCGAAGACTTGCCACTTCTCTTGGGCGGAGCAAACACTCTTGAGGATGAATTTGCTGATTTCACCCATCACGATGGATGGGCAAAACTCGAAAAGTTGCTGCTTCTGCTTATGGTGCATCCCGAAACGTGGCTTCACCACGGCAGCAATTGGAAGATATGGACCAGCTCTTTTCTTCAAGTTAAGAAAAACTTGGCAGTGAGTGATCTACCCCTGTTCTGAGGTAAAAGCTGACATCGTTTTGATATTCGGTTAGGCGCGAAAGCCTGAGGTTGCTGCGATTATCTTCGAGTTTCTTGAAAAGATGGAGCGTTCTCGAGAGGAGTTGGGTCTTGAAAAGGGGGGCTGAAATTCCGATTTGCACTCAAGTTCGGACTAGCTCTAGTTGCCGCCCCTCTCCTTAATACACAAGTCGATAAACTACCCCGAATCCACTTGTCTAATGTGTTATATGTTATGGACACGTTGATAGCGGCATTGTTAGCTGCAAAACGAGCTGAAACGCCAGGCTTATAGCAAACGCGATTAGATTTGGAAGACAGCAAATAGTGAAAGAGAGCCGCTGAGGACCCGTGCCTCTCGAATTCCGAAGTCCATCGCGCCGGGAGGGTCATGGAACCCATTTGTGAGGTATATAGGTTGGAGGTCTATGCTCGATGAGTTTTGCGTCGGCAGTAGAGGATCCCTCCAGCCAGGGATTGCCTAGAGTAGAATTGAGGATGAAGTTGGTTTTAGTCAGCTGAGACCACAGAAACGCGACGTACGGTGACCATTGACCACAAAACAGCCCGCGCGCTTGGGCGTTAAAGTATTTCGGGACAATTTCCCCTCGATTCGGAGGTCCAGGCTGGAATCAGCCAGCTTCGTTGCGTCTGTAGACCGTAAATGACGCCCTGAAAAAGAGAGAGAAGGACGATGAAGCTGAAATATTCACGATTTCTGCATTCACGGTCGTAAATCAGTATCGACGTCCGTTGATGCATACTTTAAAGAGTTCCTGACGGTGACAAACGATGGGCAAAGAGACTTGTGTGGAACTACACACTGGATAAAAAGAAATACAAACATTACCTAGCAGTTCCGTTTGCTCCAGCAAGCACAGTTAGTCAACTTGAACTTGAAGTACCCCGTCAATAGGGGATCCAACGGCCCTGTCGTCTGCCGTAAAACTAGCCGGCATGAATGTGTTGCTCGATGGTGTTCCAATGCTACCAAAAATCACTGAGAAAGGGATCGCGAATGACTGAACCCTAAGTATCCAGAATTTGGCGACTTGCACTGACACTTTCGATCGCTTCGCACTTGTAGATGAAGCAAACGCTGCCCGAAATACGCCCAGATGTCTACGTAGGTATCGGTAGGACTGGCGGAAATAGCATACGAAGTGAAATAGGCATAATTTTTCATAATGAAAGCTGAAAGTGCACTGGCATAGCTCCCTCCAACAGATATCCACACTTGTGTTGTTGAATTTTAGCATAACAGTGACTGAATATCGTAGCCTACTACATACCCCAATTCAGGTCCATGGTGAACCCATTTGCCGAATGTCCTGAAGACGTTGGTAGTCTCATTTTTTATCTCGCGATAGAATCCAGTCCCAGAGCTCGAATGGCTTGTAGCCTCGTGTCAAGGAAGGTGAGATCATAATACGAGACCTATGGTCCTCCTCTTCAATATCCTTCCGGCCACCATTCAATTCCTTCTCCTGAAAGCCTGAATTCCACAACGATCCCGCTCGTGCATTCGGAGGTACTAGAAACAACAAACTGACTCACAACGGTGGGTGGTCCGCTTTCGTTCAATCTCACTTGAATGACGTTTGGAACAGCAATTAATGTTGTTTCACGGGCCAATGTCCGTGGATCTTGTCGTTGAATGCCTTGCGGGTCCGGCTTGCCCTTTCCGGGCGTCTATCTATTTCCGGCCGGCAAGGACGCCTCGTGCCTGTTTGCTGTGGCGGCCCGTGCGCCCACTGCTTGCCTCCCTCCCTCATCACATCTTGCTTGCCCACCATTCCCGCATGACGTCCCCTGAATCCAAGAAACCCAGCGTCTGGTCCCGCGTCTTTCCACGAATCGGCAGTCGCAGGAGTAAGCCATCGACTGCCCAGCCTGAAGGCTCGTCCCCTGCCGCAGCTGGACTGTCATCGGTTCAAGGTGCTTCCACACACTCAGCTCCAAATTTGCCGCCTCCCGCGGACACCCCAACTCTAACAGTCCATGGATCCCAGCCTCCAATCCATCAATCTGGAAGTCATACGGAAGTACATTCTTTGCACAATGCGGCATCCCTCATCGCTGGAAATCAAGACCTCCTTCGACCACCTCAGGCATTCCCAACGCTGCGTCCTGATGACAAACGGGCAGCACCAAGGGCTGGTGGGAGCAGGACGTCGTTCTTTTCTGGCGCCAGCGGCGTGAACACGGGCGATATACAGTATTTCGAAGCTTCTCATATTACTGTGCAGTCAGGTGGTAGTGTTGGCGATACGTCAAATGATGGTATGTCCAGTTCATTCCATGCCACTGAGAAGATAATCAACCACCGAAATACGATGCAGGCTGGGAACTCCTGTTAAAGAATATTGCACCCAACGCTTTACACGACTCTAGTGCCAGATACGACGCCCCGAAATGCGATGAAGACACCCGCGTTGAAGTTACCGACGAGATCATGGAATGGATCCAAAATCGCGACGCTCCTCAACGCTTGCTATGCATGACGGGCGCTGCGGGCGCTGGAAAATCTGCGCTCCAGCAAACTATCGCCGAACGTTGTACGGAGCTGGACATCCTCTCTGCAGCATTCTTCTGTTCTTCTACAGACCCCTCTCGGAACACCATTGCTTTTATTGTCCCCACCATCGCCTACCAGATGGGATTGAAACACCACCGCTTCCGAAGCAGCGTTTCTGCCGCCGTGAAGCACGACCCCAAAATCTTCTCCCGCTCACTGCAATCCCAGATGGATGTCCTCATTGTTCGCCCCTTCGAAAGCCTCCGAAGGAGTCACGTACTCGACACCAACACCTTTCCGCATGTCATTCTCATCGATGGCCTCGACGAGTGCATCGGCAAATACAACGTCACCCCACAACCTCCACTCGCCGACGCTGACGATCGACAACAGGCTGAAGATCGTCAAGCAGAGCTGTTGGCCGCCATCAAGCGCTGCATCGTCGATAACAACAATCTCCCCTTTCGCGTGTTCATCGCCAGCAGACCGGAATGGGCTATCCATACTGCGCTCAAACCTGGCGGCTATCTACGCCAGGTGGCGTACCACATCGAACTCAGCGACAAGTACGACGCCTCTGGGGATATGCGTCGATACCTTCAGAGGAGGTTCGAAGAAATCGGTCTACAAATCGGTAATCCTCAATGGTTCAGCGAAGATGCCATCGAGACTCTTGTCCAAGCCGCGTCGGGGCAGTTCGTTTACGTCGCCACGGTATACAAGTACATAACGGAGCGTCGAGGCTCTCCAGCGGAGAGGCTGAAGGTCGTTCTCGCTTGGACGCCGCACGACGGGCAAGTGGTACGTCCTTTCGAAGCGCTAGACAGGCTTTACGCCAGCATTCTATCGAGTGCGAAGGAGGCATACGAAGCTGTTGATACGCACCGTGGACGTGATTTTCTGCTTCTTTTCCGGGCACACTATATGAATGTTGGATTGTTTCATGTACCGTCTACGGACGTCTATCTCAGCTTTTCACCAGATGTCCTTTCTGCGCTGCTTGGCTTGGAAGCTGGGGCAGAAGACGCGCTGTTCTCTGACCTCCGTTCCCTCGTAACCCTGGAAAAGGATCGTGGTAATTTACATCTACGTCTGTACCACAAATCCTTCTCCGACTTCCTGGAGGAAGAAAGTCGTGCAAAGGAATTTTTCGTACCAGTATCTTACGTTTTCACGCACCTCTCAAAGCGCTGTATGCAACTCATCGTCGAATGTCCGCTAGACTTTGACTCTCGTGCGTATCGCCAGTTTATCCTAGTATTGACATTGACATTGACTCGACTTATAACCCTCTGATCTCAGTACCGGACCGATGGGAGGCATTTCCCCTCCTAGAGCGACATAGGCGTTCTTTGATGGATGCCACCCGAGACTTGCCATTTCTCTTGCGCGACGCACACACTCTTGATGATGAAATTGCTGATTTCACGGATCACGATGGATGGCCAAAACTCAAAAAGTTGCTGCTTTTGCTTATGGTGCATCCTGAAGAGTGGCTTCGCAATGGCCACAGTTGGAAGACATGGACCAACTCCCTTCTTTATATTACAAACAACTTGGCAGTGAGTGATCTACCTTTGCTCGGAGGTAACAGCTGACATCGTTTTGGTGTTCGGTTAGGCGCGAAAGCCTGAGGTTGCTGCGATTATCTTCGAGTTTCTCGAAAAGATCAAACGTGGTCGAGAGGGGTTGGGTCTTGAAATGGAGGGCTTAGATTCTGATTCGTACTCAAGTTCTGATTCGGACTAGCTCTGGTTTGCCGCCCCTCTTCTTAACGAACGAGTCGATAGACTACTCCGAATCCTGTCGTCTAATATGTCATATGTTATGGACGCGTAAATATCGGCATTGTTAGCTGCAAAGCGAGCTGAAATGTCAGGCTTATAGCAAACACGATTAGATTTAGAAGACAGCCAGTAGTGAAAGAGAGCCGCTGAGGACCCCTGCCTCTCGAATTCCGAAGCCCATCGCGGGTGGGTCATCAGAGCCTGATTCCACAACAGCGTTCACATGTGACATATCCGAGCCATGGAACGTGAGGTGTATAGGTTGGAGGACTGTGCTCGATGAGGTTTACGTCGGTAGCAGAGGGTACCTCCAGCCAGGGATTGCCTAGAGTAAAATTGAAGATGAAGTTGGTTTTAGCCAGCTGAGATTACGGAAACGCGGCGAAATACAGTGACCGCTGAAATACCCTGTCCGCCATGGTGTTCCGGCCTTCATACTGCTGCAAGCGCTCCTAAAATTGGGTCAGAGTGTCTCTGAAGGTCCCTGGGAGCAGAACCAGTTCAACAGTGAGCGAGAGCGTTAGAACATAAAAATCGTGTGTGACTTACAGTCACGCCCAAGCTTGGGCGTTATAGTATTTCGAGACAATTCCCCTTCAATTCGGAGGTCCGGGTTGAAACCAGCCAGCTTCCTCGCATCTAGAGAATGTAAACGACGTCTTGAGATGGAGGTGCTGTACTCACAATGTTTACATCCACGGTCATAGATCATTATAGGTGTCCGTTGATGCATACCTTGAAGAGTTAAGCCCTATGGTGACAAACGATTGTCAAAAAGAAGATAAGAAAATTCCGTGAGCTTTCGTGGAGGCTGTCAGCAGTAAGGGATGAAGAACGTACTGAGTCGGTTCTGTAGTCGTGCCACCACACACAATGGACAGAGAGAACACGAAGGTTACTTGGTGGTTTCGTTTGCGACAACTGCAAATCCACCATACACGAGAAGCAATGCTCCTGAAAAGGTGGGCAGAGATACAGTAATCGAAAATTACAACCAGAAACAAGCTACCCTCCAAGAGACAGAAAAAATGAACTACTGTAGCATCGAGGAAATCAGTAGTCCTGAGTGAACTCATCCCAGGCAGTCTCTGAGCCTCTACCATGTGGGTTTGATTGCAAGAATTAACTTGAACTTGAAGTGCCCCGTCAATAAGGGACACAACAGTCCTGTCGTTTGCCGTAAAATTGGCTGGCATGAGTATGTAGCTCGATGGTGTGTAATGTTGTTTTCATTGGCCAATGTCCCCAGGTTGCTCTTCTGAGGATTCATTTCAGCTAGCTGTGGATCTTGTTGCAATATCCACTCATATTCCTGGACACTTAGTCCAGGTTTGACGTTTGGTGGAGGGGGCCGTGGGATGATCTACTTGATTTCCCCCAAAAAGAAATTCCATCATTTTTGATCCTACTACTTCGGATTCTGACTAATCGTATAATTTACACTTGGCGTTCCGACACACGGTGAGGTGCTCGCCATTCCGACAGAGTGTTTTTTTCTTTGTTGTATTGATATCTGTCCGAGTACTTTGCTCCTACTCATTGCGTTTCCTGGTCTTGGGAAGATAGATTGTTGTTTATTGAAATTAGCATTGAGAATTGGAAATGACTGTCGTGAGCGGAATAGTACTTACGTCCATTTGTGGGGGCCGATATGTATGTTTCAATGGTGGTTTGAATCGACGTTTCGAAATGGTATTTTGTTTTCTTGTTTAGATCTTCCAGTCGGGCCAACTCAGCATCTCTGGGCTCTCCTGCCATTTTTTNGGCTGACTTTGAGGGAAGGAAATAAGCGCAAAATGAGTAGCCCTTTCAAAGCAACAACTCTGGAAAGCATGACATATACTCCTTGACGTTGCGCACTTGCCAGGTCAACAACGGCGTGTTCGAGGGTTCTTCCTTGAGCTTTGTAGTCTGTAATGGCGTAAAAAGGGACAATGGGTACTTGTTTCCTGCTAAACGACTTGGCAGACCCATTTTTTGATTGCAAAGCATATTTTACGGAAACCGATCTTGGGAAAACGGGAACCACGCCTTGTGCCAGGCTTCCTCAGGCTGTACAAATGATACGAGCGCGGTAGGCGGGGGGACAGTCGGAAACAATTTAGGCATTAGGAAAATTTGCCACGACAGTGCGAGTGTCCAGGTCTGCCCGGACGGGCCATTCCTATCGTTGAATTGCAAGTCCGGTCTGCCTTTTTCTGGGCCTGGGCGTCTATCTATTTCCGGCCCTGACGCAGCCGCAAGGACTCGTGCCTGTTTGCTGTCGCGGCCCGTGCGCCCACTGCTTGCCTCCCTCCCTCATCACATCTTGCTAAGTTGCTTGCCCACCGTCCCCCACATGACGTCCCCCGAACCCAAGAAACCTGGCGTCTGGTCCCGCCTCTTTTCACGAATCGGGAGTCGCAGGAGCAAGCCATCGACTGCCCAGCGTGGAGGCTCGTCCCCTGCCGCAGCTGGACTGTCATCGGTCCAAGTTGCTTCTACGCACTCAGCTCCAAACTTGCCGCCTCCCGCAGACACCCCAACTCTTACAATCCATGGATCCCAGCCGCCAATCCATCAATCTCGAAGTGATACGGAAGTATATTCTTCGCACAATGCGGCGTCCCCGATGGCTGGAAATCAAGATCTCCTTCGACCGCCTCAGTCGTTCCCAACGCTACGTCCTGACGACAGACAGGCAGAATCAAACACCGGTGGCGGCATGGCATCGTTCTTTTCTGGCGCCAGCGACGTGAACATGCGGGATATGAATATCGTTGTGCATTCGGGTGGTGGTGCTGGCGATAAGTCGAATGATGGTATGTCAAATTCATTCAATTCCGCTGACACGATGCGCATCGACCACCAAAATCCACAGGCTGGGAACTTCTGTTGAAGAATATCGCACTCAATGCCTTGCACGACTCGAGCGCCCGATACGACGCTCCAAAATGCGATGAAGATACTCGTATCGAAGTTACCGGCGAGATCATGGAATGGATCCAAAAGCGCGACGCTCCTCAACGCTTGCTATGCATGACGGGCGCTGCGGGCGCTGGAAAGTCTGCGGTGCAGCAAACGATAGCCGAACGTTGCAAGAAGTCGGGCATCCTTTCTGCAGCGTTGTTCTGTTCTTCTACGGACCCCACTCGAAACACAATCGCTTTCATTGTCCCTACCATTGCCTACCAGATAGGACTGAAACACCACGGCTTCCGAAGCTCTGTCTCTGCCGCCGTGAAGCACGACCCCAACATCTTTTCGCTATCGCTACAATCTCAGATGGACGTCCTCATTGTTCGCCCCTTCGAGAGCCTCCAAAGGAGTCACGGACTCGACATCAACACCTTTCCTTATGTCATCCTCATCGATGGCCTCGATGAGTGCATTGGCAAACACAACACTACCTCGCAACCTCCGCTCGCCGAACCTGATGATCGACGTCAGGCCGAAGATCGTCAAGCGGAGCTGCTGGCCGCCATCAAGCACTGCATCGTCGACAGCAATCTGCCCTTTCGTGTATTCATCGCCAGCAGACCGGAATGGGCTATTCGTACTGCGCTCAAACCTGGCGGCCATTTGCGCCAGGTAGCGTACCACATAGAACTCAGCGACAAGTACGACGCCTCTGGGGATATGCGTCGATACCTTCAGAGGAGGTTCAAAGATATCGGTCTACAAATCGGTGATCCTCAATGGTTCAGCGAAGATACCATCCAGACTCTTGTCCAAGCGGCGTCGGGGCAGTTTATTTACGTCGCCACGGTGTATAAGTACATAACAGAGCGCCGAGGCTCTCCAGTGGAGCGGCTGAAGGTTATTCTCGCTTGGACGCCGCACGACGGGCAAGTGGTACGTCCTTTCGAGGCGCTAGACAGGCTTTACGCTAGCATTCTGTCGAGTGCGAAGAAGGCATACGAAGCTGTTGATACACACCGTGGACGTGATTTTCTGCTTCTTTTCCGGGCACACCATATGAATGTTAAATTGTTTCATACACCGTCTGCAAACATCTATCTCTGCTTTTCACCAGATGTCCTTTCTGCACTGCTTGGCTTGGAAGCTGGGGCAGAAGACGTACTGTTCTCTGACATCCGTTCCCTCGTAACCCTGGAAGAAGGTCATGACGGCGATTTACGTCTACATCTGTACCACAAATCCTTCTCCGACTTCCTGGAGGAGGAAAGTCGTGCAAAGGAATTCTTCATACCGGAATCTTGTGTTTGCACGCACCTCTCAAAGCGCTGTATGCAACTCATCGTCGAATGTCCGCTAGACTTTGACTCTCGTACGTGTCGTCAGTTTATCCTAGTATTGACATTGACATTGACTCGACTTATAACCCTCTGATCTCAGTACCGGACCGATGGGAGGCACTCCCCCTTCTAGAGCGACATAGGCGTTCTTTGATGGATGCCACCCGAGACTTGCCATTTCTCTTGCGCGACGCAAACACTCTTGATGATGAAATCGCTGATTTCACGGATCACGATGGATGGCCAAAACTCAAAAAGTTGCTGCTTTTGCTTATGGTGAATCCTGAAGAGTGGCTTTACGATGGCCACAGTTGGAAGGAATGGACCAACTCTCTTCTTCATATTACGAACAACTTGGCAGTGAGTGATCTACCTTTGCTCGGAGGTAACAGCTGACATCATTTTGGTACTTGGTTAGGCGCGAAAGCCTGAGGTTGCTGCGATTATCTTCGAGTTTCTCGAAAAGATCAAACGTGGTCGAGAGGCGCTGGGTCTTGAAATGGAGACCTCAAATTCCGATTTGTAGTGAAGTTCTGATCCGGACTAGCTCTGGTTTGCCGTCCCTCTCCTTAATGAACAAGTCAATAGACGACCCCGAATCCTGTCGTCTACTATGTTATATGTTATGTACACGTAAATATCGGCATTGTTAGCTGCAAAGCGAGCTGAACCGTCAGACTTATAGCAAACACAATCAGATTTAGAACACAGCCAGTAGTGAAAGAGAGCCGCTGAGAACCCCTGCCTCTCGAATTCCGAAGCCCATCGCGGGAGGGTCATCAGAGCCTGATTCCACAACAGCGTTCACATGTCTCATATCCGAGCCATGGAACCCATTTGTGAGGTATATAGGTTGGAAGTCTGTGCTCAATGAGGTTTGTGTCGGTAGCAGAGGGTCCCTCCAGCCAGGGATTGCCTAGAGTAGAATTGAGGATGAATTACGTTTTAGTCAGCTGAGACCACGGAAACGGTAACTATTGACCGCAAATCAGCCCGAGCCTGGGCGTTAAAGTATTTCGGGACAGTTCCCCCTCGATTCGGAGGTCCAGGTTGGAATCAGCCAGCTTTGTTGCGTCTGTAGACCGTAAACGACGCCCTGAAAAAGAGAGAGAAGGACGATGAAGCTGAAATATTCACGATGTCTGCATTCACGGTCGTAAATCGACGTCTGTTTGATGCATACCTTGAAGAGCTCCCGACGGTGACAAACGATGGGCAAAGAGAAGACAATGAAGCTTCGTGAGCCTTTGCGGAGGCGGTTGGGAGTAAGGGCTGGAGAATGCGTTGCATCGCTTCTATAGTTGTATGATACTACACACTGGATAAAAAGAATTACAAAGGTTATCCAGCAGTTCCGTTTGCAACGACCGCAAATCCAGCATGCACAAGAAGCGATCATCTCCTGAAAAGGTCGACCAAGGTACAGTAATCATAAACTGCTACCAGAGACAAGCCACTCATTCAAGAAACAGAAAAACGAAATACTGTAATGTTAAGGAAGTCAATAGTCCTGATCGAACTCAAACCAAACAGAGTCCACATCCCTGCCATGCGGGTTTGACTGCAAGGATCAAGTATCCCGTCAATAAGGGATACAGCGGCCCTGTTGTCCGTCGTACAAATGGTTGGCATAAGTATGTAGCTCGGTGATGTGGTAATACTGCCAAAAATATGACTGGGAAAGGTGTAGCAAACGACTGAACCTTGAGTGGCTGAAATCCAACGACTTGTACTGATACTTTCGGTCGCACCGCACTAGACGAAGCAAATGCTGCCCAATATACCCGGATGTCTACCTAGGTATCAGTAGCACTGGTGGAAGCAGCATAGAAGCTAAAGTAAGCAAACCGTTCATGGTGGGAGCTGGAAGTGCCCCGACATAGCTCCCTCTACCAAATATATATGCAGCTGCGTTGTTAAGTAGCATTGCTGGAGTTTAGCAACAACACCGACTCCCAATTTGAGTCTATGGTGAATCTGGTTCTAGAGCTAGAGCGGCTTAGTATAGCCTCGTGTCAAGGTGAAATCATAGTACAAGATTAGTATCTATGGTCCTCCCTGTTTAATGTCCTTCTGGCCACCATCACTTTTCCCATGGCCAGAGGCCTTCCACAACAGCCCTGCTTGCGCATTCGGCCCGAGATAAAGTAGAAGCAACAAACTGACTCACCCAGATACCCAGCTAGACTGAACTGAACGATGAGTGATCCACTTTTGTTCAATCTCACTTGACTGACGTTTGGAATTGGGACTGTCCTTAGGTTCTTCCGAGAGTTGATTTCGGTTCACTGTGGATCTTGTTACGACATCCATTCATATCAGTGAAAGCCCTGCAAGTCCAGCTTGCCGTTCTTTTTCCGGGCGTCTATATTTCCGGCCCTAATGCGGCCGCCACAGGACGCTTCTTGCCGGTTGCCGCTGTGGTGGCCCGTGCGCCCGCTGCTTGCTTCCCTCCCTCATCACTCCTTGCTCACCAGAGTCCCCCACATGGCGCCCCCCGGATCCAAGAAACCTGGTCTCTGGTCCCGCGTCTTTTCCCGATTCGACAGTCGCAGGAACAAATCTTCTATTGCCCAACCTGAAGGCTTGTCCCCGGTTGCAGCTGGGTCGTCATCAGTCCAAGCCGCACGCTCAGCTCCAGATTTGTGGCCTCCTGCGGACACCCCAGCTCTTACAAGCCATGGATCTCATCCCCCAATCCATCCATCTCGACGTGATACGGCAGTACATTCTTCCTCGATGGCTGGATATGGAGATCTCCTTCCACCACCTCAGACATTCCCAATACTGGATTTTGAGGACAAACGTGCAGCACCAATCACTAGTGGCGGCACGACGTCGTTCTTTCCTCACGCCAGCGGCGTGAACATGCGGGATATACAGTATTTCGAAGCTTCCCATATTACCGTCCATTCGGGTGGTGGTGCTGGGGATACGTCGAATAATGGTATGCCGAATTCATTCAATCCCGCTGAGAAGATGCGCATCGATCACCAAAATTTACAGGCTGGGAACTTCTGTTGAAGAATATCGCACCTAATGCCCTGCATAACTCGAGCGCCCGATACGACGCCCCGAAATGCGATGAAGATACTCGTGTTGAAGTTACCGGCGAGATTATGGAATGGATCCAAAATCGCGACACTCCTCAACACTTGCTATGCATAACGGGCGCTGCAGGCGCGGGAAAATCTGCACTGCAGCAAACCATCGCCGAACGTTGCACGGAATTGGACATCCTTTCTGCAGCATTCTTCTGTTCTTCTACAGACCCCACTCGAAATACAATCGCTTTCATTGTCCCTACTATCGCCTACCAGATAGGATTAAAACACCGCGGCTTCCGAAGCTATGTGTCTGCCGCCGTGAAGCACGACCCCAACATCTTTTCCCTATCACTACAATCCCAGATGGACGTCCTCATTGTTCGCCCCTTCGAGAGCCTCCAAAGGAGTCACGGACTCGACATCAACACCTTTCCGTATGTCATTCTCATCGATGGCCTCGACGAGTGCACCGGCAAATACAACGCCACCCCACAAGCTCCCCTCGCTGACCCTGATGATCGACGTCAGGCCGAAGATCGACAAGCAGAGCTACTGGCCGCCATTAAGCTCTGCGTTGTTGACAACAATCTCCCCTTTCGCGTATTCATCGCCAGCAGACCAGAATGGGCTATTCATACTGCGCTCAAACCTGGTGGCTATCTACGCCAAGTGGCGTACCACATAGAACTTAGCGACAGGTACGACGCCTCTGGGGATATGCGTCGATACCTTCAGAGGAGGTTCAAAGGTATCGGTTTACAAATCAGTGATCCCCAATGGTTCAGCAAAGATGCCATCGAGACTCTTGTCCAAGCGGCGTCGGGGCAGTTCGTTTACGTCGCCACGGTGTACAAGTACATAACGGAACGTCGAGGTTCCCCAGCGGAGCGGCTGAAGGTTGTTCTCGCGTGGACACCCCATGACGGGCAAGTGGTGCGTCCTTTCGAGGCGCTAGACAGGCTTTACGCCAGCATTCTGTCGGCTGCGAAGAAGGCATACGAAGCTGTTGATACGCACCACGGACGCGATTTTCTTCTGCTTTTCCGGGTTTACCATACCAATGTTGATGTCCTTCATGTACGGTCTGCCGGCGTTGGTCTCCTCTTTACAGTTGATATCCTTTCTGCGCTGCTTGGCTTGGAAGCCGGGGCAGTAGACACGATGTTCTCTGACCTCCGTTCCCTCGTAACCCTGGAAAAGTTTGGCGCCGGTGATTTACGGCTACGTCTGTACCACAAATCCTTCTCCGACTTCCTGGAGGAAGAAAGTCGTGCAAAGGAATTGTTCGTACCAGAATCCCGTGTTTGCACGCTTCTCTCAAAGCGCTGTATGCAACTCATCATCGAATGTCCGTTAGACTTTGACTCGCGTGCGTATTGCAAGTTCATCCTAGTATTGATATTGACTCAACTTACAACCCTCTGATCTCAGTACCGGACCAATGGGAGGCACTCCCCCTCCTAGAGCGACATAGGTATGGTTGGCGGGAACTGCCAGGCAGGAATTTCTCGCGTGACTCACTCCGCCTTGCCCATCTTTGATTGATTGACCAAGCCCGGTGAAGGGGTGGATGGTCAAAGCTACGATACATGTGCTAAGTATTAATCTATGGATTAATCTATGTAAGGTTTGCTGGGATATGGACGAGCATGGCTCCAAAGATGTCCCAAACTCGACGAACGTCAGATAAATCGGGCCTGCCCACAGCCTCATAGGCATCTTCGGCGAATTCTGAAAAGCATCCACAGAGATTAGAGTCACCAGATTAAGTTCACCTTTTATTTCAGGTGTTCTTGACACAGTCCTAGAACCTGGCAATAGCTGATAGAAAACAAGGATAGAACAAGAACTTAGGTTCTTAGCGGGTATTATAACAGCACATTTGAACACGAGTTGTTCTCGTGGGCCTAACAAGGACCTAAGTATCAAGTTCCAGAACTCGGGGTCATCGCACCTTGAATCGCACCTAGAATTTGGCGCCACGTCGCTGGCTGACGTCCTCACATGAATGCATGGGGTTTCCAGGTTCTAAGGTGTGGTTATCTTCCAAGATAACGCAGATGCACACTCACATCGACTTCCCGATGCCGGCGGATGATCGAAGTCTTTGAAGTGCCAGTCTCGCGCGCGAGAAATTCCTGCCTGGCAGATCCCGCCAACCTCACATAGGTGTCCTTTGAGCAGAGCTGCCGAGGCCTTGTCATTTCTCTTGCGCGGAGCAAGCACTCTCGACGATGAAATTGCTGATTTCACTTATCACGATGGATGGCTAAAACTCGAAAAGTTGCTGCTTCTGCGTATGGCGGATCCCAGTGGGGATC
>JANBPK010001282.1:0-34622 GCA_027579435.1 Candolleomyces eurysporus | reverse complement strand
GTATCTCCCGACTCGCCTCCGCTCCTCGCAAAGTCCAGTGCAGTCGACATAGCCTGCACTGCCGAGCCACCGTCCTCATGGGGGTACTCGTCACGGCGGTTCCTAGCTCGTAAATCCTTTGCTAGTGCACGGCCTGAGGTTACACGGAAGATGATCATTTGCGGCGATATCGACTGTTGGAATTGAGTGAGGTGGGTTTCAAAACCGATCGTGATATATAGATAAAGATGGTACTCACAAGGAAAAAGAAATACAATATCCTGAAAATGCCTTGATGAGGCCTCGTAGCACCAGCCCCGCGACTCTGGTTCATGAAGCACGCCAAGATGATGCCCGTGATACTCAGCGGCAGCGCAGCTTCCACTAGAATAGCTACAACGCTGATATATACTTTCGAGGAGAAAGATGGGAGGAGTTGAGAGTTCCGACGGGCAGCCAAGAGCAAGCGGAAGGAGATCATGGCCGTGATGAGGACGTTAAGAGCGGCATTGAGAGATATCCAGGCTACGCTAAAGTCGATTCGCCATCCAGGGAACGCCGGCTGCCACAGCATTTGTAAAAGTCCCATCACTGTGAGATAAAAAGATTTGTTTGAGAGAGAATAGGACAAAGGACTGCTGCGTAGGACGTACCGACTGAGGCTGTATACACCAAACCAGGGAGGATTACCATCCATTTTCGATCGTTCCAGAAAAAGTAGCACCGGTATAGCTGTGAACGCCGTCGCTTTACCCGTCCCTTCGGATCTTTATCAGGCTAGCGAAGCACTTACCAGTAACCCGTCTCCAACGAATGCGATAAACGTCGAAGCGATCCTCGCCACAGCATACTCAGGCGTCCCCCTCCCACCGTATGTATCCATCGCCGCCCTCGTCCTCTCAGGACTGCCCGGAACAGCATTGTACAAATTTTGATAATTTGTATAATTGTTCGAAGCTGTTGTCATGATGTTCAGAACGAGAATCGTGAACGAAACGACGATATAGAGAACTCGGCCCCGTCTGAGGGAGGGAGGAGTTTCGAGGAAGAGGGTAAGGCCGTATAGGCACATGAAAAGCTGTAAACCTGTATGCAATCCACTGTTCAGTTGTTGACTTGCAGTTCCGAGTATAGCTTGGCTACCTATGCTAATGAGCTGAACATTTGCCTCGGAGTACTGAATCGACAGCCGCGCGCTCAGATTCTGCTCAGTCCTTGCAGCACTGCTCATGGTTTTCGACGAACACCGTTCCGGAGCTACGGCGGCAGGATGGGGAGGGGCGACTTGACGATAGAATGGCGTGTGAGGGAAGCGAAAACCATTGGTTCTTGAACGTATCTCTTATAACATGGCTGTCGGCACTACTAAGCACAAGATCTTCAGGCATGCATCAGGCCGCACTGGCCCAATGATTGATGGTCTCTGTGAAAGCCCCTTCAGACTAAGGAACATGTCGAGGGAAGCGTTAGCATGAGAATCGGAATTCACCCGCTCCACCCCTTACCTCCTTCTAATTGGCAGCGTCTCTGATAACCATCGCGGTTCTAAAATTCTTCGGCTGGTGATAGGTTCGAAGAAGGTCTAGCAAATCGCTCACTACATATCTACATAGAAGTATAGAAATGGGACCTTGAGAGACGGCATACACATGATACAGGGAGAAGCGAGCCTGAGTAGCCACCAGTGATTCGGTCATTGTCGACCGAAAGGCGAAAGCGCAGCCGGGGTCCGTGCGCAATCAGACAGTGCCACTAGGAACACATCAACATACCCAAAGGGATAATATTGCCTTTTATACCCCTCTTAAGCGTTCGGAGGACCTTTGCAGGAATCGATTGACGCCGAAACGTTTAGGTCATCGACGCCAGCTTCTTGATCTTTCCGGAACGGGTTGAGTTTGGTCCAGCGCTTCGGGTAGCCACCGGTAGTAGCCTTGTCCGCGATATTATTCATCGAGTGAACATGGGTCTGTTGATATCGGCCGATCCGACTATTCAGACTTGCCATGAAGACATTCGAATATCTGCGGCGCGATGTCAGCGTTGAGAGGAGAAAAACAGGAGACGATATTGGTTACAACGTACAGTCTTCCAACGGCTTGCTGGCTGGACAGTTGAACGTCATCTCTCATTATTCAATATCCATCGGCAAGAATGACTTACAACGCCTGGTTAAGGAAATTCTTCGGGTACGAGAGATAGAACGCGAGACTTAGCGCAACAAACAGAGTCGTCACTGCTCCGTTCTCAAGGGTGTTGATGATCAAGCCATTGAGGAGTCTCTGCGTTGAGCGAATAGAGGTCTCCGTCTTGTAGCTCCATAGCTGTTCCGACGGGGACCTCAGATGACAATACTATAAGCAGAAACAGACTGACGTACTATCCAAATCATAGACGCGGTAATGAGGGCGTCACAAGCGAGGCTCCCACTCCGTTGGACGATGACAGTCTTCCTCAAGAGCACTGTCCGGAGACTATCTCTGTTTATTTGAGCGAACTGCACGGAGGTTCCAGAACCTATCAAGTGTAAAGGTTGTACAGCGAACGCACCTGCACGGCGATTGCAATACTAGCCGAGAATTGCAAAAAAGCGAGCTGTTAGCGAACGTAAGCGAAGGGGCTTAAAGCGCATTGAAAATTCCCTGCTTACAGCTGCGATGACGCATGAAAGAAGGATCCAGACCCATTCTTTGCCTAACCTCCAGATCTTCCTGGAGAATCCGAGTAACATGTTCATCACGCTGGGATGAGCACGACTCGGAGGAAGCTCACCATGCAAAGAAACACTGTACGAGCAACGCGACTAAAGAACTCAAGTGTCAGGGCTCCGAACCATGAGCTCGACGAAATGAAGACTTTACCAGATCCGTAGCAGACTGGGGCGCCAGTGCTCCAATGCGAGAGGGCGAGGACGAGAGCGGGGTTGAAGTCCGCCTGACAGAGTACCCGCCACGCAGTTTGAGACATGATAATGACTCCCCCAATCTCAGCGATCGTCACCAGTACAACTTGAGTGGTGAATGTCAACAAGCAGCGCGAAGGCAGACAAATTAGGACCTACTTAGGACATGAACAATCCTCTTCTCGTGTTCCATCGGGTTCAAGAGATAGTGGGCTGAGGAGCCGTACACCGTCGTCAGCTATCGAGAATCTCGCGTGGCGACGCCTGATGAAGAGCTCACAAAGCTGGACGAAGTAAGCACCCAAGCAGAAGTATGCGAACAGCGACCCAATAAGCTGGTGACGAAGGTTTAAACGTTTTGTAACCAGGCTGCGATAGGTTTAAACATACGATAGGTCCAACGCTCAAGGATACGAAGCGGTGAGAGTCGTTATGCGAATGATTGACGGCGAGACTCACAATAACAAATGATCTTCCGGGAGTGCTGCATTCATTTTAGAGGACAGAGGCGCTCTATTCCGGGGTGGGCAAACTTGAGATGGGTCGGCCTTCCGAGATACTGAAGGCAGCTTTTCCGTCGAAAGGAGAGTAGGGATTTAGACTGGGACGGAATATAGCAAGAGGATGTCAATGAATGTCGGGGATCATGAGCATTCAGAGTTAAAAGGAGGGCCCCGACCTCCAGAACGAGAACGAGACCGTGCGCTCTCCACTGCTTAATTGAGTCGAATGACCGACGGATATGAGTAATCCCCCCTGAGACATGGTACTGTGCCTAGGCAGGTCTACAACCGTTCAATCGACTTGGTCACAACAGTAATAACACTGATCATGGGATACATCGATCATGAGAAAACAATGAATTGAATGAGGACGAATTGGGTTGTGTGGGTCGGTGTACCCGATTAGTCGCTGCTGGACGAGGACGCCAAGGATGTGATCCGTACAAAGGTCGCCCGTAAAGGAAAACAGTCATTCCCCTTAAATAGGAGATCGACGTAGGATCATCCAAGAATAGATATGCGTCTCCAGGTTACATTCGTTCCTCGAATAACAATACATGCATGATGTTGATAACTGCGGCCTGAACGCCCGAGTTCAGTCCACGGGAACGACACCAGAATACCTAGGCAACGGTCTACCATGTGATACAACTGAGTCTACATGAAGCATGAGATGAGATGAAGAAACGCGCTAAACCAAACGAGATAAGTGGCATAGTAGTTATGCAAAAGCCTGATCATATAAATTTGACTATACATATCCTAGTACATGTGAACGATAGTAGGCTGAGTAATGGATGAATTGAAGCTGGCGCTCCCAAGGCCAACTAGTGTCCGCCAATCCTAGACTCCGCGGGGAAGACTAATGAGCATCCTTCTGAATTCGGGATACGTGGGGAGTATGGGGCGATGATGGGATCTACATCACCCTCTATACAGAGAAAAGCTGAGAAGAAATCGCAATATACGAAATAGGCTTAAACCTTTGGAGGACTCGGAGAACCTTCGACCACTGGCGGTTTGAGTTCATCTCCCACCCCGGCCTCCTCGACTTTACGCGACGGTTTGAACCAGTTCAAGCGCTTCTTACAGCCGTTTGAGTGACCATTGGCATCTCTAGGTTCACTTCTGATCACGGACATGTGGGCTCGCTGTTGTTGTCTGCGAACTCGTCCGTTGAGACTTGCCATCAAGACGTTCGCGTATCTGAAATGGGGAAACGGAGTCAGAAATGAGGATCTGAGCCAAGCGAAGCGATAATTGAGCAGCGAGTCGAACGTACAATCGTCCGACAGCTTGCTGGCTAGATATTCAATCGTCATCCCTCCAATTATCCATGATATACTGACAAGACGACTTACAATGCCTGGTTGAGATAATCCTTCGGGTGCCAGAGGTAAAACGCGAGATTGAGCGCAACAAATAACGTCGTTATCAAGCCGTTCTCAAGCGTGTTGATAATGAGACCATTGAGAAGCTTCTGCGTTGACCGGAGGTCACTCTCCATCTTATAGGACCATAACTTTCAAAATGAGATACGTTAGACGAGGATAAGAGTAAATGATGGGAAAGGACGAACTATTCCGACCATAGACGCGGTGATGAGGGCGTCACAGGCGAGGCTTCCAGCACGTTGGACAATGACAGTCGTCTCCAGAAGTCCCCATTTCGAACTATCCCTCTGGATCTGAGCGAACTACACAAACGAGGTTGAGGAATCATAAAGATCGCCCCTGAGGACAGAGAAACGAACCTGAATAGTGAGAGCGATACAAGCCGAGAACTGCATAAGACTAAGCTATTAAGAAGTTGCGGTCAGAGCATTAAAGAGGTTGAGATTTTGGAGCTCACCGCTGTAATGACTGCCGGAAGGACGATTCTAAGCCACCTTTTGGCCAACGACCAAATTTTCCTGCGAAAGTTCCTCACAGTAAGCCCCGGTATGAGACCCAGTCGAGAGAAGCTCACCATGCGAAGAAACACTGTACAAGCAGCGCCACTACAAATAACCGGATATATGAGATGTCTGGGGACGAAAGAAGGGAATCCAGAGAACTCACCGAACCCATAGAAAACTGGTGAGCTAGTGCTCCAGTTTGAAAGAACGAAGACGAGAGATGGGTCGAAGTCTGCCTGACACAGTACCCGCCACGCGTTCTCAGACATGATAATGGTGCTCCCAATCTCAGCCAGCGCCACCAACGCCACTTGAGGTGATGAATGTGTCAATCAGTGCATCACTACGAGGTCCGAGACCGGACGTACCGAGCACATGGATTACCCTCCTCTCATTAGCCACTGGGTTCAAAAGGTATTGCGCTGGAAGGAGTAGATTGTGATTAGATGATTATAATTCAACCTTAAAGAAAGACTTACATAGCTGGACGAAGTATGCACCGAGGCAGAAGTACGAGAACAGCGCGCCAACGAGCTGGGGAAGTTTGAACGAATAGGAGAACTTTGTAAGCGACGGTCAGACCAGACACGTTTGGACATACGATGGGTCCAACGCTGTGTGCAGAGTAGGGCAGTCAACTCCTGAGCCATTAGCATAACCAGATATCCACTCACAAGAGCAAATGATTCTCCGGTACTCCTGTACTCATGACCGAGAGTAAAAGCGGACAAAGTGTCGTATACCGGGGACGGGGAGGCGAGAGCGATTTTCCAAGGGAATGATAGAGCGTAAACTTTGAAAATCCTAGGGGTGGACTTGGACAGAATGTATCAAGAACAGGAGGGTACGAATCCGAGTCAAGGTCGCGAGCATCTCGAGTTAAAAGGAGAGTCCCGACGATGGAGACGCGTGCGCTCTCCAACATCGACGGATGTGAATAATCCCCCTGAGACATGAGAGCGTGCCTGGGCGAGTCTGCGCCCGTTCAATGGCCTTGGCTGCAGACACCTTGAAATTAAATGAATCGGACGATGTATAGGATCGTGGAGCAAGCCACGAGATTGGCCGCGGTGGACGAGAACGCCAAGATATAGTCCGCACATAGTCGTCTTTCATTTTCTAGTCATCTTTCATTTTCATCCTTGACTAGATTGAGTGTACACTACTACATTTGTCGGATAATAAAACGCAGTGCTGGAGAAGTACCATGTCGACCAAAGCGACCATATTGTCCAGGGGCGCGATCCAAAAACACTAACGGCAACGTCAGGGGATCNAAAAATACGCTGAAAGCGAATTCGGCGAAGATAATCAGCAGTATTCAGCGCCGATGTGGGAAGTTCCCGCCTCCGATATTACGCTCCTCGACCCCACTCGAGCCGGAGGCACTTCAGAAATCTCAAATTCTCGATAGGGATCCTTCGTGCCCTCGCCCTCAACGCTCCCCCGCCTTCCGACATTCTTCTGACCCGTTTCAAGGCTGACGTTTGTTTGGCTCGAGTCTCTTCTAATGCTATTGATACTATATTCCGCGATGCTCGAACCTTGATTCCGGTGAGAAGGGATGAATATGGTGGGTCGGGATGAAAGGGGGGGGATTGCTTCTCGATGGGCGGACTCCGGGACTTGGTGTTCGTACCCTAGCGGTAGTGACGGTAATAGATTGCCGTCGTCTCCGGACTTGACCGTTCAAATTCGCGAATAGGACGTTGGAGTATCTGTAAACGGGTTGAGCGATCATTGGAGACGGCGCCAGTGGTATTACAGCACTCACATTCCTCCAATAACGTTTTGACTACCAGACGTTGTGAATCAGATATGTAAAAAGGCTCGAGGAGTGTACGCACAAAGCCAGATGAGTGTAGTCTCTTGGTTCTGCCACAACGAACGCCAAATTTAGTGCTACGCAGACCGTTGTGAGTGCGCTGTTCTCGATAACGTTGATTAGGAGGCCGCTTAAAAGCCTCTGCGAGAGGCGAAGGGCGGGATTGGGCTGAGAATGCAAGAGCTATGAGGAACGCTCAATATATAAAGGAAGGGGGAGTTAGGACTGCCGAACTCACGATCCCAACCATACAGCACATAATGAGGCCGTCGCATGCGAGGGTTCCACCCAGTTGGATGATGACTGCCGGTTTCGTGGCCGTGATCTCGAAGCTTTTTTGAGCTGTCTGAACATACTAAGTGGGGAATTGAGTCGTGTCGCGAAGGGAGTAAAGGGTAGAGGACCACACACCAGAACTGTAGTACCGATACTAGCTGCGAATTGAAGAAGGCTAAGCTGAACGAAAGAAGGTCCTATGATGAGCGGTGCGTCTATTGCTATTGAGAGAGACACCGCTTACCATCACGATGACCCATGGAAGCGTCATGCTGGCCCACATCCATTTCGCTTGGGTCTGGATTTTCCTGAGTAAATATCAGTGAGATAATATCAAGGTAGGGAATAACGAATTCCTGAAGCGATCGTCCTCACCGAGCAAAGAACAATTGGACCAACAAAGCAACTAAATGCCTGTCAGGTTGATATTATGCCAGTGACAGTCGACTTACCGAAACCGTTCAGGATTGGGGTAGCCGCTGCGGATTTCGGTGGGATGAGGATTGAGCTCGGGTCCATAGGTCCTCTACACAGGACTTGCCACGCATTCTCCGAAATTAAGATGATGAGGATGAGTTCAGTCAACGTCATTAAAGCGACTGAGGGAAATGTTGAACTGAATCGTCGATCAGGACGAATAACGAGACGTACTAAGGAAATTCATAAGCCTCCTCACTTGGACCATGGGATCTAGTAGATAGTGGGCTACCCACAATACATAAATCTTTGGCTTTCTCGCAGATCGACGAAACAAAACGCACCAAGCTGGACGAGGTAGGCGCCATATAGCAGATATGCCAAGAGCCCGCCGACAAGCTGAAAACAACGCCAGTCAACGACATGTCGTTCATGTTGAGCTGATACTCACAATGGGCCCGAGACTTCGGATTTGAGGAATAGGTTAGTTGATGACTGAGGGAACTTGAAAGAGCCCTCACAGTGGGACTGGATCATCTTCAATCCCGCTCATTCTCCCGTCGCCTCCTCACGTCCCTGCACCAAGTCACGCTGACTGACGTTGAAGCGCACGCCGTTATAACCGGTGATGAGTTTGAGGTTGAGAAGCAAGGTAAGGGGAGACAGTGGGGACGTGTAGGATCTGAACGTCGCCATTCCCTGTCAGCAAAGACATTGCGAGGTTGGTGAGACAATGACGACAGCAAATCGCAAGACTCTCGTGGCACTGTATGGTGTTGCTTTGATCTTGATCTGCAATGGGCTCGATCGCTGGGACCACGCGACAAATTCAACGGTACGGATGAGGATCGAACTCTCGCCCTGGCGCCCTTGCAGCCGTGTGAAATTCCACGACCTATTTCTTTCGTGCTCATGATCAACTACCACTGCGTTCCGGCCATCGCTTGTAGGTTCGACCAGCACACCCGCATCCTCGCGCTAGGCATGGATAAGTCATGCCCAAGTACGTGGTGCCCCATGCCTCGATTACTCGTCATTCATACTTTAGGTTGGCAGCTCCTGTGGACACGGCCCCTCAACGGAAGCTTAGCCGATGAGGAATCTTGATGATATATTGCGGAACTCTCGGGTGAGCGCCGAGATATCGTTTTCCGGACGCTAAACCGACACTCAAAGCGTCAACGTTCGCAATTATATCCTACAGAAAAGGGATCATGATTCGAGGTGAATCGCAAATTGCGTGCTTGAGCAAGGCGTTTATAATGGGGGACCCTTTACCATCTCTCAGCTTGATATCACACAGTCCTCCCTCGTCTCTCTCATATGGCCCCTTCAGTTGCAGAGGTAGAGAAGCCCGCTCAGCCGAATCCCGTCGAGGTTGTTAAGGCCGGTGGAAAGCATCTCGTCACTCCTGACCCTGTGAGTGCCATCATCTCCATCTCATCTCCATCTCCACTAATTTCTATCCTTTTCCAAGTCTTACGCATACGCCAAGTATGTTCCCTATGGAGAGGAAGTGACTGAAACCCACCCACCGCTCGAGTACTTCGGTAAGCTGGCTTTGTTGAGTCCGAATGCGACAGTTTTCTGACCATTGACAGACCATGTTGACCCTGGATCCCGAGCCAACCCAGCCAAACCGAATCTTCTCACCCCTGAAGCAAAACTGCACCACCTCAGCCCTTATTTAGGCACTGAAGTCGCTGGTATTCAGCTCTCGAAGCTATCCAAAGAAGGGTTGGACGAACTGGCTCTGTTCGTTGCAGAGAGAAAGCTCGTGATCTTCAGGGACCAAGACTTGAAGGATACCTCACCAGACGAGCAATTGGCCTTTACTAAGTGCGTAGAATAATTCCTTATCTCTGTTAGAGTCAGCGTTTACCAAGCAGTGCTGCTAGGCACTTTGGAGTTCCCCATGTTCACCCGCTCCCTATGAACGTCAAAGACTACCCTTCACTCTTCACTAGTAAGTGATGCACTTGGGCTTGTCAACATCCGCGGTCTTAACGTTTCCTGCGTACGCAACCCTCAGCCTACCGCGACGAAAACGCTCAAGGTTTTGCTACCTCTTTAACACAGGACAAGATCAACTACCTCGGCTGGCACTCCGACATTTCCTTTGAAAAACAACCGGCTGGCACGACCTTCTTCTACATTCTCGATGGTGTAAGCACCCATTGGCCAATTATTCCTCGTTTCACCCCCTAAACTGCGTTTGTTACAGCCTGAAGTAGGCGGAGACACCCTCTACCTCTCCACAGTCGAGGCCTATAACCGTCTCTCGCCTGAGTTCAAGAAGCTCCTCATCGGTCTCAAGGCAGTCCATTCGGCGGCTCCATTCGATCGTGTATCTTATGCTCAGGGTTCTAAGCTTCGACGAGAGCGTGTCGAGACTGAGGTGCGTACTAACATTGTGTTTTCCTCTCGCCTTAGAGATCTAATTCTTTCGCTAGCATCCGATCGTTCGAGTGCACCCTGTGACTGGCGAGAAGTCGCTCTACGTCAATTCCAACTTCACCACCCACATCGTTGGTTTCAAGAAAGAAGAGTCCGATGCGCTGCTCAAGTTCCTTTACGATCATATCGCGAAGGGCGCCGATTATCAGGTTCGAGCATCGTATAGACCGGGTACCGTTGCTATCTGGGTGCGTAATCCGACTTTCTCATGGTTGCCTTCCGACTGACTCTGGGATGATTCCAGGATAATCGCGTTACTGCTCACTCGATCGTCCCTGATTTCGAGAGCAAGCTCAGGAGGCATCATATCCGGTTGACGCCTCAAGCTGAGAAGCCTATAGCTGCGACTGAGCCTTGAAGCTAGAAGTACTGAATGTAAACTGGTGTATTTCAATATATCCTTCAGCGATATCGACTCAGTAGATAATTAGTCTAAGCGTGATGGGGTACCAATGGATCAATGGATGGGAAGATATAGACAACACGAGCGCGCATCTAATGACTCAAAAATGGTTTGACCCAAGCGACGCTATAAAACCCGTTGGATGTCCCCACATCCGCTTATCCGTATTATCAGACCACCGCGAGTTGACGCTGATAGGGTCCAGGCATTTCGAGATAAGATCTATGGTTCACGCAGAATGGAAGAGAGTACCCGAGAACGTGTGGTTTGTCCAACGGGGCAAATGGCTCGAATTTCTGCTTCATAGAAGCTCAGATCCTTCCCTTTGAATAAGTTCGCTTTCTATCAGCGAAGATAGTAAACGGTTCTGATGGGACAATTTTATCCAGCAAACCCCTTCCATCGGAGATCAATTTGTCACATCGGAATTTGGACACGATGACAAGGACAACCAACCCGTGCCAGGGGTATGTTCGAAAACGTTGAGTAGCTTGCTTGCAATTGCCTTTCGAATCATGTGGACAGCTTTTCGTAAGTACTCCGGAGCTGATTGTGCATCAGTGTTCTCCTTTCGGGACGTAATTCTTTGCTTATCCGTTCTTCCAAATTTTGAAGGTTTCATATTGACGGTAGGACGTAGAGATTGAGGGAGGGAAATCGCAAACGCAGTCCGAATAAACCGCATCTCAGCTCCTGGGATTTCGCCAATTCTTAGTTTTTCGACAGGAGGAATTTTCCGATCTCGAGCTAGGAATACGGAATAAGATCTGAAGAGATCCTCCGCGCTGCGAGGACAAGAAGGGATTGACGTGAGAAAAGGACTGTTTTCTGTACCGGTCAAAGGGAGCACTCAGTAGTTGTCGCCAGAATTGCATTCGTTTTGAATGTTCATGGATCTTTGCCTCCACTCAGAGCCGTTCGATATAGTAACGATCTCCGAGGGTCTCAACGGCACCGTCTACCACCTTGATTTGGTCTCGTCAGCGCTGTAATTCTTCCCATTTGATCGGAAGGAGCTTCATTCCCCAAAAGTAATTATGGGCGTCTATCATTCCGCACAGGGATGCTTGCTGGCATGGTCCACGCTTCCGTTCGTCTTGTCGACCTCTCAGTCCCCGCCATCCGCACGCATACGTGTTTGTTATCCTCTCTAAGTGGACATAAAGTGGTACGAAGTTCGTCTTACCCTCCGTCTGCCGCTCGATGATCGACATTTACATGATTGGCTTACAGCTTCTAAGATGCTGGATCAGGGCGATGACGATCCCTTTGCCATTTTCCTAACACCACCACAGAACGAGAGTAGGGCTGAGCGCGCGGCACGGAAAGTTCGTGAGGCTGAGGCCAAGAAGAGGAGTAAAGAAATTGACCAGGAGTTGGTGGTAGAAAGGGAGACGCTGATGAGCGCGGAAAAACTCCACGCAAGGGTGGCGTTGCTAGGGGGGCCTGAAAGCGGTCTGTCGTAGTCTCCTACTCACTTCTCGAGTCTTCGCTCACGCTCATATCTGCTCAGGGAAGTCCGAGATGATCAAGAGTGAGTGGTCGTGTACTTCTCACAGCAATGAATAGCGTCGGCTCTGACTGCCAATTCGGAAGATTTGCGAATGTATTATGACAGAGAAGGATGGAATGCGGAGCTTGCAAAGTGGAGATGCGTTATCCAGCTCAAGCTGGTTAAATCGGTCATCACTATCCTCAATACATTGCAGGCGGAAGGCCAAGATCAATGGCTCAATGGATGTCCGGACGCTTCCCCCAAAGAAGCAATTGGGCCCACTGCTATGAATGAACCTGTGGTGACTCTTTCGTGTCCAGAGATTGCATCTAGCCAGAAAAGCGGCGTTGAGAACGACCGCCAGCGTGTGCTACTCCGACTAGCTCCTCTCAGACGCGTTGAACAAAACCTGCAGAAATGGCTTAGTGCCTCTGCCGAAGAGACCGCACACCTAGCCGGTATAAAGGAGTGGAAAAAGGAACATGAGGATGCGGTCATGATGATCTCTATGTGTCGAGAAGACATTAAGACCGTGTGGATGGACAAGAAGGTTCAAGTGTCACTCAGAGAGGGCAAGATACAGCTTGAGGAATCGGCAGAGTTGTAAGCCCTCAGCCAGAGCCTTCATACTTTCGTCTTTGCTTATCCTCTGTCACAGCTTTCTCGAAGAGGTCGACCGAGTTGCCTCTCGCAACTATACTCCATCTGATGAAGATGCTGCGCGAGTCCGCTCGCGACCTGTTGTTCAGGAATATCGGATTAATGTCGGGCAATTTGTCGACTATCTACCTGAAAAAGAGTGGTGCCTGTATGATATCTCAAGACCGAGAATCTCAAAGGACGTATGGATTCCATATTTTGAAGGGTTACGCGCAATTATGTTTTGTAAGTGAATAGTTCCATTCGCCCCCAAGTCTATCTGATCATTCGCTCAAATTCTTTAGTTTTTGGTGAGTATACTCGAGCTCCCTTGGGTAGTGATTTACCTCCACTTCCAGGCTAATCCTTTACCCGCAGATCTCTCGGGGTTCAACAGCCCCTTATCGGAGGGCTCGAAGGTAACACAGCTCAGGGACTCGGTCTTCCTCTGGCGCACGATCTGCGAATCTCCGTTACTCCAAAAAGCTGGCCTCATTCTCTTCTTGACCAGAGGTGACTTGCTTAAGCATAAAATTGAGTCGGGAATTCAGGTCAAAGACTATGTCTCTAGTTATGGTGATCGGCCAAATGAGGTCGGCACGGTTGTTGAATGTCAGTTGTCGATTGCAGTCGTTGCGAATCTACTTACCTTGCGATCACTATAGACTTCAAACAACACTTAAAGGCTATAGCCAATCGTCGCGCAACAGATAAAAGATCACCATTATTCGTCTGCACTACATCAAACGTGGTGCGTGATACATTGTCCTTTAAGCTCTTTTTCGCCATCGATTCAAATGTTCGTTTGCTTCATAGGATGTTCGCACAATGGAGACCGCTATCAGAGCCGGTTCGTCGGTCATTTTGCTTGCACATATTTCGCTCTCATGACCCACTTTCTCTAAACGACAGTCAAAGAGGTTGGCCTCCACCAACATCTCAGCAGCCTGGATCTGATACCCGCGACTGACAAGAACACACTCTTATCAAGATCTACCAACGCTCTAGAGCTATCGACTACAGACTACGATGAAAAGGAGGCGCCCACGCCGGTATAGAGCACTTTTCCTTTCCATCGTTTTTCCCAAGCTCCCACCTTACTTTATCTGGGCGAATCCAATTTGCAACGTACTCTACGAAACCAATTGCTCTCCTGCGGACTCTGCAGGTGACGAGCTCAAGCTCCCGTCAGCCATCTCGAAGATGGACCAGTCGGGGAACAGTAATATATCAATGTATCAGACTCTGACGGTTATGGACTTACATAAAGATGGAACGAACGAACCGACACTGACTTGACGAGATCCAAACGGGACCGACGATCAAGGCACCATGGGCGTCAATGGAGCGCTAATCTGCCACTGATTCTCAGTTTTTTGACAGGAGGAATTTTTAAGCTCGAACAAGATCTGACAAAATCCTCCGTACTGGGACAAGGGGGTTTCAATCGGATCGACGTGAGAAAACAGCTGTGTTTTGCACTGGTCAAAGGGGGGCACTGAGTAGTTGTCGCCAAAGTTGGATTCATTGAGAATGTTTTCCGAGGGTCTCGACGGCACTGTATGCCACTTTCATTCCGTCTCGTCAGCGCCCATAGTCTTCCCACAGCCGCGTACAATAATACAGTTCGATTCCCGAAAATAATTCACAGGCGTCTATCATTCCGCACAAAGATGCTTGCTGGCAAGGTTCGGGCTTCCGCTCGTCTTTTCAGTTTCTCAATCCTGGATAACCGCACGCATACGTGTATAGTATCCGCTCAAAGAAAACCTAAAGTGGTACGAAGCTCGCCTTGCCCTCCCTCTGCCACTCGATGACCGGGATGTTCTGATTGAGAGCTACATGATTCACCTACAGCTTCTGAGATGATGGATCTAGGCGACGACGATCCCCTTGCCATTTTCCTAAGACCACCAAAGAACGAGAGTAACGCTGAACGCGTGGCACGGGAAAATTTTCGTGAGGCTGAGGCCAAGAAGAGGAGTGAGGACATCGACCAGGAGATTATCGAAGAAAGGGAGAGGCTGATGAGGGCGGAGGAATTCCAAACAAGGGTGGCGTTACTAGGTGGATCAAAAAGCGCTTTGTCATAGTCTCCTACTCATTTCTTGAAACTCTGCTCACGTTCATCTTTGCTCAGGGAAGTTCGAAATGATCAAGAGTGAGCGGTCATGTACCTATAACCGCAATAACTGGCGTCGGCTCTGACTGCTAGTTTGAAAGATTTACGAATGCATTATGGCAGAGAAGAATGGACTGCAGAGCTTGTGAGGTGGAGATGCGTTACCCAGCTCAAGCGGGTTAAATCGGTCATGATGATCCTTGATGCATTGCAGGCCGAAGTGAACGACCTGCCGCCACTGAGGGACTCCGCCAGCTTGTGCTACTCTGACTAGTTCCTCTCAGACGCGTCGAACAAATCCTGCATACATGGGTTAATGCCTCGGTAGAAGAGATTACGCACGTAGTTGGTGGCGCACAATGGCAAAAGGAGCTGAGGACGCAACCCATGATGGTGATCGCTATGTGTCGAGAAGACATTAAAACCGTCTGGATGGACGATAAGGTTCAATTATCCCGAAGAGAGATGAGAGCCTTTCAGAAACTTTTGAAAAGAGGGGCGAACGAAGATGTTGTCAATGCTTTCAGCACCGTTCTCGATCCGAAGAACCGCATGTAGGGGTCGGAGGGCGTTGAGTCCGTTGCCAGCTAATCGCATTAACATACGATCCAGAAGGCGGAGAGCCGCGTCAAAACGATTCTCCACGTAATGCGTCCGGTCAAACGCCATAACATCTTCGAGAACCTGCATCATATGGGGTCGGTTTTTTGGGGGACAGGATCGCATGATTTGCCTGTACAGCTCGTAGGGGGAGAAGAATGGCGTGGAATGCT
The DNA here is from genome assembly GCA_027579435.1 of Candolleomyces eurysporus. Taxonomy (NCBI): domain Eukaryota; kingdom Fungi; phylum Basidiomycota; class Agaricomycetes; order Agaricales; family Psathyrellaceae; genus Candolleomyces; species Candolleomyces eurysporus. The sequence continues at coordinate 18,934 of JANBPK010001282.1, read as the reverse complement.
CAATGTCTGGACTGGATTCGTGGTCGTCATCGTATGGATTGTCAATATGGCGGATAACGGTGGCAGCGTATAGCATGTGGCCACCACTCTTCCAAACGAGCTTCTGCTCCTCTGACAAAAAACTTGCCGTCCCTTCCTGCAGGGTCGAAAGACTTTGCGATGCGAGACAGCTCGGCCCGCACAAATCTCGCAACATTATTCATGTGGTCCCCAATCTTGCAGAGGTCAATAACTTCAGCACGACACAACCAGAGTCTGAAGCTCACGACGGAGAATTTAAACGTTTCCGATGGTGGGCACAGATTCCTGGACGTCAAAGTCCAGGCTTGTAATGGGAACAGCGTCTTGAGCGAAAAGTGACTGCATTTAAAACAAGCGGACAGGAGCAAGTGCCCAGGTGTGCAACGGGTTATTCCTCTGGCTGTACATAATAAGAACGAGCTAAGCGACACTGATTTGACGAGATCAAAACGGGACCGACCATCTGGGCACCATGAGCGTCAATTGAGCGCTAATCTGCCACTAATTCTCAGTTTTTCACAGGAGGAATTTTCGATGTCAAGCAACATCTGACGAGATTCTCTGCACTGGGACAAGGGGCTTTCGCTCGGATTGACGTGAGAAAGCAACTGTTTTTTGCAGCGGTCAAANGGGGGGCAATTGTCGGAAGTTTCGCAGGACCGTGAAGTGACAACGCATGGTAATAACGGAAAACTTTGTCCCGGAATGATGGCCGTGATAAGGATTGATAACGACTGGAATCAATGAGTTAGGATTGCCCATATCCCAGCTCAAGCATGGCCTACCTTGTTAGTTATTGCTGCACAGAGATCATGTTACATTAATAGATATCCTTGAAAAGTACAAGCTCTCCGTGATTTAAACGCACATAGGTACCTGCAATGAGGCAGATTGGATTATCACGGCCCCACGGCAATCATCACACAGTGATAAATGGGACACCTGTGATCCCGGTACGGAAATCTCCAATCGGTAGCTGTCGCCAGATTTTGAATGTTCTCCGAGAGTCTCAACGGCACCGTTTAGCACCTCCGTTTTGTATCATCAGCGCCCGAATTCTTTCCATATCCGCGCAGAGTAATACAATTTGATTCCCCAGAAATAATTCGTGGGCGTCTATCATTCCGCACAGGGATGCTTGCTGGCATAGTCCACGCTTCTGGTCCTCTTGTCAGCTTCTCAATCCCCGCTATCCGCACGCATACGTGTGTGGTATCCTCTCGAAGTACACCTTAAGTGGTACGAAGCGCGCCTTGTCCTCCCTCCGCCTTCGATGACCGACATGTTCTGATCGAGAGCTACCTGATTGACCTACAGCTTCTGGAATGATGGATCCGGGTGACGACGATCCTTTTGCCATCTTCCTAAGACATCCAAAGGACGAGAGTAACGCTGAACGCGTGGCACGGGAAATTCGTGAGGCTGAAGCCAAGAAGAGGAGTGAGGACATCGACCAGGAGATTGTCGAAGAAAAAGAGAGGCTGATGAGGGCGGAGGAATTCCAGACAAGGGTGGCGTTGCTAGGGGGTTCAGAAAGCGGTTCGCCAGAGTTTCCTATTTACTTCTTGAAACTCTGTTCACGTTCATCTTTGCTCAGGAAAGTTCGAAATGATCAAGAGTGAGTGGTCATGTACCTCTAACCGTAATAACTGGCGCCGGCTCTGACTGCTAGTTTGGAAGATTTGCGAATGCACCATGGGAGAGAAGAATGGAATGCAGAGCTTGCGAAGTGGAGATGCGTTATCCAGCTCAAGCTGGTTAAATCGGTCATCATAATCCTTGATGCATTGGAGGCGGAAGGCCGAGGTGAACGACTCACCGCCATTGAGGAACTCCGCCAGCTTGTGCTACTCCGATTAGCTCCTCTCAGACGCGTCGAACAGAACCTGCGTAGAGTGATTAATGCCTCGGCCGAAGAGATCACGCCTGCAGCTCTTGACGCACAGTGGCAAAAGGAGCGTGAGGACGCAACTATGGTGATCGCTATGTGTCGAGAAGACATTAAATCCGTCTGGATGGGCGAGAAGGTTCAATTATTACTCACAGAGGGCAAGATACACTTTGAGGACTCGGCAAAGTTGTACGTTCTCAACCAGACTTTGCACACTTTCGTCCATACTCATCGTCTGCCTCAGCCTTTTCGAAGGAGTCGACCGAATCACCTCTCGCGACTACACTCCATCTGATGAAGATGTTGCGCATGTCCGCTTGCGACCTGTTGTTCAAGAGTGTCGGATTAAATTCCAGCGATCTTTCGATTCTACTGGAGGTGTCTCCGAAACAGAGTGGCGCATATATGACATTGCAACTCAGAGAATGTCAAAGAACGCATGGATCCCATATTTCGAAGGGTTGCTTGCAATTATGTTTTGTAAGCGAATTCCTTCATTCTCCTCCGAGTCTATCTGAATATTCACCAAAACTCTTCAGTTGTTGGTGAGCATACTCGAGCTCCCTGGAGCCGTATTCTACCTCGACTTCCAGGCTAATGGGTTGCCCGTAGATATCTCAGGGTTTAACAAACCTTCATTGGACGGCTCGAGGTTAACGCGGCTCGAGGACTCGTTCATGCTGTGGCGAACAATCTGCGGATCTCAGTTACTCCAAGAAACTGGACTCATTCTCTTCTTGACCAACTGTCACCTCCTTCAGCAAAAACTGGAGTTGGGCATTCAGGTCAAAGACTATGTTCCGAGTTATGGCGATCGGCCAAACGACGTCGGGAGGGTCGTGGAATGTCAGTTGTCGATTGCAGTCATTGTGGTTACACTCACCTTGCAACGACTACAGACTTCAAAAACCACTTCAAAGCTATAGCCAAGAGCAAGCGCTGTCCAAAAAGTAGAAGATTACCATTAATTGTCCACATTACGTCGAATGTGGTACGTAATACATTGTCTTTAAGTTTCTAAGCTCTTTCATCGATTCAAATGACCGTTTGCTCTCATAGCATTTTCTCACAATGAAGACCGCTATTGGCGTGGGTTCGTCGTTCATTTCTCAGCCTGCGCTCATCTCACACTCTTGACACCCTTCTCCCAACAACAGTCGAAGACTATGTCTGGTTCAACAAGCTTAGCCTTGCCGGCCTGACGCCCATAATCGCCAAGAGTACGCCGCAGTCAAGGTCTGCTAACGCCCTATAGCTGTTGGATACGATGTACGTTGATGAAGAAGAGGAGTCGTCCATAATATAGACCACTTCCTCTACTCCACTGCTGTCACTGGATTTTAATCTTGCTTCTTTCTGAGCGAATCCAAGCTGAAATGTATCCTACCAAACCAATCACTTTTTTCAGTGAACGAGCTCAAGGCCCCGTCGGCCAGTTCGAAGATGGATTACTCGAACTCAGGAACGGAGCGAGCAAACCCGACACTGACATGATGAAACCGATCATCAAGGAATTGCGAGTGTTAACCTGTCACGACGGTCGGTTGCACTGGGGTTTTCTCGCGTAAGATGGGCCCTCTGTGGAGGCCGCAAAGTGACCGTCTCTGGATCAGTGGGGTTGTGATACGGCCCTGTACGACTGAATGCTGACTCGTAAATCGCACCGGCGTGGTCGATCGTCTCTCCTAGTCCTGCTATCCTCATCCTATTGTCGCGATTTTTTAGGTATGATATCAAGGAATAAGTGAATCGAGGAGTATCTTCTACCGGTCCCTGTAGAAAGCGGGATTCGTTCATCTGATGATGGTTTGCTGGAGTCGTGCTTAATCATAGACAAGGCCATCACGGCAGCCCTCAACCCAGTAACAAAAATCATCACCCCTTCTGCCCCTCCTCACTAGCCCGAGCATCATCATGGACATTCAAAGCACTCTTATATATTTCCTTGTGGACATAAACTGAACCTTGCCTGAGTAGTAGAGGATGCCACAGTGATGGCCGTGTCCATGTATGGAGTAGGACCCCGTAGGCGAAACCGCCATGTGCCGCAGGGAGTTGCGACTGCAGGCTGTTCAGATGGTCCCCCTTGGATTAAGCTCACGAAATGTCTCGCAACAGGGTGAACCTCGGCTTACGAAGCCTGTTTTGGCAGAGAATGTGAGGCTCGTACATGACGGAAGGGCACTTACATGGAAGGAAAACCTCTAACAGCGAGGTCGGGGTGTTCTCGATCGGAATAGCTTCAAGTTGATTCAACCGAAATTCATCTGTCGATCATTCCGCGCACGCGCAGGATGTGCTGGCAAGATTCACGCTTCTGCTCGTCCATCAACATTCTCTTTCCCCGCTATCCGCTCCGAGTCCCACATGTGTCTTTTATCCTTCCAAAGTGGACCTATGGTAGCCGCGTACGAAGCTCGCCTTGCTCCCCGTCTGCTACTCAATGACGACCGATATATTCTGATCGAGAGCTACATGATTGAATTGGAGCTTTTGAGATGGTGGATTCGGATGACGACGATCCCTTTGCCATTATTTTAAAACCACCCGAAGACGAGAGTACAGCTCAGCGCGTGGCACGGGAAGCTCGTAAGGCTGAGGCCAAGAAGAAGAGTGAGGAAATCGACCAGGAGTTGACGGGAGAAAGGGCGAGGCTGATGAGGGAGGACAGAGAGATTCCAAACAAGGTACTTTGATTGAGTGCTAAGGCTAGGAAAGGGTAGGAGGAATCAGACAAGATATAATCGATGCCCTTTCTTGGAACATAAGTCTCCAGTTTGCCCGGATTAAGTCATTGTGATTTCAATATATCAGACTCTGACACTTATGGTCTTACATAAGAGAACGAGCGAATCGACACTGACTTGACGAGATCCAAACGGGACTGACCATCAAGGCACCATGGGCGTCAATTGAGCGCTAATCTGCCACTAATTCTCAGTTTTTAGACAGGAGGAATTTTCGATCTCGAACATCATCTGACGAGATTCTCCGCACTGGGATAAGGGGTTTGCACTCGGATTGACGTGAGACAACAGCTTTTGTTTTGCACAGGTCAAAGGGGGGTACTCAGTAGTTGTCGAATGTTCTCCGATGGTGGCGAGTGCACTGTCTGCCACCTTCATTTTGTCTTATCAGCGCCCAAAGTCTTCCCACAGCCGCGTACAGTGATCCAATTAGATTCCCATAAAATGGTTCATGGGTGTTTATTACTACGCACAGGGATGCTTGCTGGCTTGGTCCACGCCTCCACTCGTCAGCTTCTCGATCCCCGCTATCCGCACGCATACGTGTGTGATATCCTCTCAGTGTAAACCTAAAGTGGTACGAAGCCTGCCTTGCCCTCCCTCTGCCTTAGATGACCGACATGTTCTGATCGAGGGCTACATGATTGACCTACAGCTTCTGAGACGATGGATCCGGGTGACGATGATCCCTTTGCCATCTTCCTAAGACAACCAAAGAACGAGAGTAACGCTGAGCGCGTGGCAAGGGAAACTCGTGAGGCTGAGGCCAAGAAGAGGAGTGAAGAAATTGACCAGGAGTTCGTGGAAGAAAGGGAGAGGCTGATGAGGGCGGAGGAATTCCGAACAAGGGTAGCTTTGCTTGGGTCAGAAAGCGGTTCGTCATAGTCTCCTATTCATTTCTCGAATCTCTTCTCACGTTCATCTCTGCTCAGGGAAGTTTGAACTGATCAAGAGTGAGCGGTCCTGTACCTCTAACCGCGATAACTGGCCTCAAATCTGACTACGAGTTCGGAAGATTTGCGAATGCACCATGGGAGAGAAGAATGGAATGCAGAGCTTGCGAAGTGGAGATGCGCTATCCAGCTCAAGCTGGTTAAATCGGTTATGGTAATCCTTGATGCATTGGAGGCGGAGGGCCAAGGTGAACGACTCACAGCCATTGAGGAACTCCGCCAGATCGTGCTACTCCGACTAGCTCCTCTCAAACGCGTCGAACAGAACCTTCATGAATGGCTTAATGCCTCGGCCGAGGAGATCATACACGCAGCTGGTGGCGCGCAGCGGCGAAAGGAGGGTGAGGACGCAACTATGGTGATCGCTATGTGTCGAGAAGACATTAGAACCGTCTGGATGGACGAGAACGTTCAATTATTACTCAAAGAGGGCAAGATACACTTGGAGGACTCGGCAAAGTTGTAAGCTCTTAGCCAGACTCTGCACACTTTCGTTCTTACTCATACTCTGCCACAGCCTTTTTGAAGCAGTCGACCGAATCACCTCTCGCGATTACACTCCATCTGATGAAGATATTGCGCATATCCGCTCGCGACCTGTTGTTCAAGAATGTCGGATTAAATTCCAGCGATCTTTTGACTCTACTGGAAGTTTCTCCGAAACAGAGTGGTACCTATATGACATTGCAACACAGAGAATGTCAAAGAACGCATGGATCCCATATTTCGAAGGGTTGCGTGCGATTGTGTTTTGTAAGTGAATAACTTCATTCTCCTTCGAGTCTATCTGACTATTCGCTCAAACCCTATAGTTGTTGGTAAGCATACTCGAGCTCCCTGGAGCCGTATTTTATCTCCATTTCCAGGCTAATGGGTTATCTGCAGATCTCTCAGGGTTCAACGAACCTTTATCGGAGGGCTCAAGGGTGACACAGCTCGAGGACTCGTTCATGCTGTGGCGCACAATCTGCGGATCTCCGTCACTCCAAGAAACTGGTCTAATGGTCTTCTTGACCAACTGTGACCTCCTCCAGCAAAAACTGGAGTCGGGCATTCAGGTCAGAGACTACGTTCGGAGCTATGGCGATCGGCCAAACGAGGTCGGAAGGGTCGTAAGATGTCAGTTGTCGATTTCAGTCATTACGGTGACACTTACCTTGCGATGGCCATAGACTTCACACACCACTTCAAAAATATAGCCAAGAAAAAGCGTTATCCAACAGGTAGAAGAATACCATTGACTGTTCACGTTACATCGAACGTGGTACGTGATACATTGTCTTTCAAAACTGCCTTTCGTCATCGATTCAAATGTCCGTCTGCTTTCATAGCATGTTATCACAATGAAGACCGCTATCGGCCTGGGTTCGTCATTCATTTCCCAGCCTGCGCTCATCTCTCTCTCTTGACACCCTTCCCCTGACAACAGTGCAAGAGTGTGTCCTTCGTCACAAGCTTAGCCGTGCCGACCTGACACCCATGATCGACAAGAGTACGCCGCAGTCAAGGTCTGCTAACGCCCTATAGCTATCAGCTACGATGTATGTCAATGATGAAAAGGAGTCGTCCATAATATAGACCACTTCCCCTGCTCAACGGCTGTCGCTGGACTTTAATCTTGCTTTTTTCTGAGCGAATACAAATTCAAACGCATCCTACCAAACCAATTGCTCTTCTGGGGACCCTGATTTTCTCGGTGAACGAGCTCAAGGCCCCGTCGGCCAGCTCGAAGATAGATCAGTGGGGCTCAGAGCTAACATTGACAAACGGAGCGAGCGAAGCCGACACTGACATGATGAACATGATGAAACCGATCATCAAGGCATTGCGAGCGTTAACTGAGCGCTGATCTGTCACGACGGTTGGTTGCACTGGAATTTGTCGCGTAAGATGGCCCCTCCATAGAGGGCCACAAAATGGCCCTCTCTGGATTAGCGGGTGGAAGAAATTGACCAGGAGTTTGTGGAAGAAAGGGAGAGGCTGACGACGGCGGAGGAATTCCAAACAAAGGTGGCATCGCAAAGCGGTTCGTAATAGTCTCCTATTCATTTGTTGAATCTCTGCTCACGTTTATCTCTGCACAGGGAAGTCCGAAATGATCGAGAATAAGTGGTCGTCTACTTCAAACCGCAACAACTGATGTCGTCTCTGATTACTACTTGGAGGATTTGCGGAAGCATCATGGCAGAGAAGAATGGAATGCACAGCTTGCGAAGTGGAGATACGTTATGCAGCTCAAGCTTGTTAAATCGGTCATGATGATCCTTAATGCATTTCAGGCGGAAGGCCGAGGTTCGGAACAGCTCACCGCCATTACTTGAAGCGATCGCATAGGTAGTATGCGGCAAGTTAGATGATTTGATACTTTACAAGGTCAGTGCTCTGCGACGATTCTTACGGTGAACCTCGGATTACGAAAAAGCCAGGTCCAGCCTTTAATGGCGAGGTCAGGACGGACTAAGACGGGAGAATCCGAAGTTGTCAGAAATATCTTATTCAGACGGAACTGCATAAGTAAATAGGGCCTAGTAAAGTGACTAGACGATAGTCTTGCGCAAAGGATCCTGCTCCACGTACGTGCCCATGCTAACACTCCAGAAAATACTCCGCGAGAGGCGAAGCATCTCTGTATCCACATCCTCCTCTTCAAGTGCGTCTTCGATGGGACGCATCAGCTCTTCTTGTACAGTCCTATTCCGCCAAATGGAGCTGTAGAGGCCCTCAATGACTTCCTGAACAAACTGATTCTTTTGATGTCCGCGAGTCCACAACGCTTGAACGACCTTGTTCTCCCTCCAGTCGGCCTGAGCAGTCACCAGTCTCAAATATTGCTCACAGTCGTCCACCAAGCATTTCCTCATGCTCTGCGAGATGGGCGGGAAGTTTGTTGCTCCAAGAAGAAAAGCGAATGCCTCGTCGAGCGAGGATAGGACATGGGAGGTGACCTTGTCGATGATGGAAAGAGTGGCTGCACACTCATCCGATTTTAAGGACCCAACAAAGAATTTCGCCGGTCCCGGGAGGTAGAATAAAGGAGATAACGGTGACTGGGTCTCGAAGTCATACCGGTGGTTGAGGTAAGATCGGATGAAGCAGGCCGTAAAGTCGGTTGCGATGATCTTCTCAATCATGCGGATATGGGTTGCTCTGGACTCTCGGAATAATCCCTTGCTGGCCTCTCTCCAGAAAGGGCACCAATTGTTCAAGGCGAATAATGGACGGTCTCCCAGGTGTTTCTCGTTGATTTCATCCATGGTGAGGGCGGCCATGCGGTCGAGTACGCTCGATAGAAGTCGCTCTTGTCCTTTGTGGCGATCCACAGTGAACTCCAAAGAGAGATGGGCGCTTTTCAGAAACGTTTGGAAAGAGGAGTGAACGAAGATGTTGGCAATGCTTTCAGCACCGTTCCCGATCCGAAGAACCGCATGTAGGGGTCGGAGGGCCTTGAGTCCGTTGCCAGCTAATCGCATTGACATACGATCTAGAAGGCGGAGAGCCGCGTCACAACGAGGCTCCACGTAGCGCGTCTGGTCAAACGCCATAACATCTTCGAGTACCTGCATCATATGGGGTCGGTTTTTCGGGGGACAGGATCGCATGATTTGCCTGTACAGCTCGTAGAGGGAGGAGAATGGCGTGGAATGCTCAATGTCTGGGCTGGATTCGTGGTCGTCCTCGATAATGTCTCGCAGGAGCTTCCGTGGGTCATCGTATGGATCGTCAATATGGCGGATAACGGTGGCAGCGTATAGCATGTGGCCACCACTCTTCCAAACGAGCTTCTGCTCCTCTGGCCACTTGCCGTCCCTTCCTGCAGGATCGAGAGACTTTGCAATGCGAGACAACTCGGCCCGCACAAATCTCGCGACGTCGTTCATGTGGTCCCCGATCTCGTAGAGGTCGATGACCTCAAGCTCTTCATGGAATGGTTTTGACTCGAGGTGTTGCTTGATCCATGCCTCGGGCCTGCTCAAGATGAGAAAGGAAAGGGGGAGATGATGAGAGTGAAGGCAATGGATGAGGTCGAGTACTCGAACTTGGACGGCTTCTTGATCTTCCGCATACTTCTTCACTACTCGAGATTCTCGATCCGAGTTGATGCATTCGTCGATTCCGTCAACGATAACGAGGCGATTGGGAATATCCGTGAGGTTGCCAAGGGACTTGAATGGCTCGACAATAAGCTTTACAAGCTGACGTTCAAGGGCCATCTTCGCGATGGCGGGCTCGGTTTTGATTGCGGCGTTGACGTGGGGTTGGAGTTCTGGGATGGATTGAGCGAGCTGGTAAGCGAGAGTGATCATGAAACGAGCAGGAGAATTGCGTTCTGGCGACGTCCTCCAGAAGTAGAACGTTGCTCCAATGGGGCTGAATCCAAGCTCTTCCTTCATAGCCCCCAGCTTCTCCGTGACCGTTCCGGCGATCGCGGTCTTGCCGTGTCCTGCAGGAGCATGCACCCACAAGATCCCTTTCTTCTGGTCATTCTCGATGAGGTGCCAGCCTGTAATCCTGCCGATAACGACATCACGAGTGCCAGGGTGGCATAATGGAGGGGGGTACCGTTCGTCGGATTCGTGCATGGCTCCGGTGGCGGCATGTTGGTACAAGAACTGGAGACCTGGTAGCAAAGAGCTTCGTTAATGGTCGCCACGTACAACGCCTGGGATTAGACTGACCATCCATGGTGGAAACATGCATATGCGTGTTATTGTAAACGTTGCCGTATATGGCACCGTTGAAAATGGGACCACTACTGAATGACTGATTGTAGTAGACGGCGGGTGGATTCATTAACCTGTCGTCTTGTGGCTGTTGATCTAGTAGTCGGCCGATTCAGCTCACGGCACAGCTTTGAATTGGGCACTAGTACTACTTACAAATGTTGAGAGTGAGGTCGCCGTTCTCTCCATGTCGCTCAGAGTCGCCCTGCGTAATCGATGAACGTCGGCGTTGGAGAGGTGGGCCTATTGTAGCGGTATGTTAGGCTTTTCTGTACTGCGGTATACGCTTGAGGCCTCACCGTCGGCATCCGTGCTCCCTTTGCTCAACTGTCTCTTTGCGCCGAGCATGGGGATTGAGGGGGGTGCTGGAAAGAGAGGAAGGATTTTTATCCGGAATTGCTGTCCGCTTCTAACTTATATGTGTGACGGCTGTGTTGCGCTGTAAGTTGGCTGTCACCCTTCCCTAGACGTCCGGGTATCCAATGTGTGGACAGTTTGATGTTGACATAGTATGCAAAGAGCGATAAGATCGGGGACGCAAACGCGCCTCGCTCGTGTAGGGAAACAAGATTCGCGCAGACTCTCGATTGCGTTTACGGCGAGCCCATTGGGAAAGACTCTAGGGAGGAGGTTCAGCTCAAATTTGCAACAAGTTGATGGCGGCCGGCTCTCGGTTCGGCCCATCAATTGGTTTCTCACAGTCGAGCGCTCAATGATTTCATTCCAGTCACCACCATCTCTACTCCCTCTGACTCATATTTCACAATTTCACGCTTAAATATCTTCGTGTTTTCCTCCAATCTCATCCCCAGGCTCTTCGTAAAAACTCAAACGATCACTGGTCTTCACCGTTATCGATACCTACGAGCAGCTGCATCTATTCCGACTCGAAATCATCGAGCCATGGCGACGAGCGCTTCTTCGTCTACGTCTACGCCATCGTACTCTTCCTCTGAAGCGATCGGCGACTCGGAGCTCATCGATTCCCTTCTCCACCTTTCCAAGAAATCCCCGAAGCTTGTCAAGAGCACCGAGGCTGCCGTACCAGGATGCGAGGAGATCACCGTTCGGAGCTGGAAGATGAACGAGTTCAAATACTACGATATACCTTCACCGTTCCCGACACTAGCAAGAGGCTTGTTTACAACGGATGCCAAGGATGGTGTGGACGAAGAGGTGAAGCATCGGATTGTAATCCGAGGATACGACAAGTTTTTCAACATTGGGGAAGTTCCCTGGACTACGGTGCGCTCGTTTCTTTGTCGTTTCATCGAATCCGCCTCAATTGATGAACGTATGTCGATTTATAGTGGGAAGCGTTGAAAGAGCACACTGCCGCGCCTTACGTCCTCTCCCTCAAATCCAATGGTTGCATTATCTTCATCGCCGCTATCACCCCGAGAAAGATTATTGTGACCTCCAAGCATTCGGTTGGGATTGGTAACGAGAATGTGAGCCATGCCATGGTAGGACGAAAGTGGTTGAATAAATACCTGAAGGAAAACGATAAAACGGAGGCGGATTTGGCAGAGGTTCTGTGGAAAAACCGGTGGACCGCTGTGGCTGAGGTGAGTATCACGCTGAATTTTCTCTTTACCTTTGTCGCCCTATAAATTCCTTTCCTCTCGACCTCGTTTCTGCACCCCAACTCCACTTGTTCTCATCTATATTCTTCGTCTCTCCCTGCTGTTTTCCTTTCACCCATTTCTTGGTCCCAGCTACGACGTTTTGAACCACGCTGACTGCTTCCTAGCTCTGCGACGACTCATTCGAGGAACACGTCCTCCCATACCCACCCGAAAAAACCGGCCTCCACCTCCATGGTATCAACATCTGCACCAAAACCTTCCAAACTCTCCCTACCTCCGCCGTCGACGCCTTCGCAGACGAATGGGGCTTCATCAAAACAGCCACCATCATCCTCGACACCATCGAAGAAGTCCAAGAATTCACCAGCAGAGTCGCAGAGACTGGAAAATGGGAGGGAGAGGCCGTCGAAGGGTTCGTCGTCCGCACGTACGTCACCGAGCCGCCGAACGAGCGGAAGGTAGGAGGGGCGAGAGGGGATACGGTGCGCGTCTCCAAGAACCTCTCGCCTTATAAGCCTGGCTCGTCCTTCTTCTTCAAGGTCAAGTTCGACGAACCGTATATGATGTATAGGGATTGGCGGGAGGTGACCAAGACGCTGTTGGGGATAAAGGCGAGAGGAGAGAAGATGGTGGCGTCGAAGTTGCCGAAGGGGAAGATGAGGAGACCGGAGACGCAGGCCTACGTGAAGTGGGTGATTGGGGATATCGAGAGGCATCCGGAGTTGTTCAAGGACTATGGGAAGGGGAAGGGGATCATTGCGACGAGGGAGAGGTTTTTGCGGTTTTTAGAGGGAAACGACGTTGGTGATGCGGCCCCAGAAGATGTCGAAGAGCCAGCGAGGGAGTTTGGGAAGACGATCATCGTACCGATTGCGATTCCCGGTTGTGGTGAGCCCATTCGTCAAGATCTTCCTTTCGATGGCTTTTCTGATCTCGGCCTTTCGTGGTTGAACAGGCAAAACGACGGTCTCGCTTGCGCTCGCTCACCTTTTCGGCTGGGGGCATACTCAAAGCGATAACGTCCAAGCAAAGAAGGCTGGTCCCGTCTTTATCAAGAATGTCGTCAGTTTGTTGAAAGACCACGACGTCGTTATTGCGGACAAGTAAGTTTTCGACCACTCCCCGTTCCTCGACTTTTCGCTTTCTCCATTATTCTTGAATCTTCATATCCCGCTTCGGTTTGGTCCACTTGGTCCACGTTCACACCGTAGACCCTCTCCTGCCTCTCGATTGATTTATTTCTAAACGCACGCTAACACCTCCTACTATCAATAGAAATAACCATCTTAAACAACATCGACAAGGGCTTCGAGACGCCGTCTCCCNNAAAACCGCTCCTTCACCAAACCCGTCCGGCTCATCGCCCTCAACTGGAACATCCACTCCCAAGCTCCAGCCCTCGTCCACCGAATCTGCTCCGAACGCATCTGGAACCGCGGCGAACGGCACCAAACGCTCGTACCCGACGTCGGAGGCGATCGCGGAGGGAAGGCTCACCACGAAGAAGTCGTTTGGATGTTCTTGAACACGGCCGAGGAGCTAACAGGCGACGAGGTCGATGATGTCGTGGAAATGGAGATCGCGGAAGACCCCAGCGACGAGAGTTTCGGTGAGGGAGAGGAGAACGAGTTGGGTGTGACTTCTTGGGAGGGGGNAAGAGGGGGNAGAGCGGGNATGGTGAGGCAGGTGCGGAGAGCTGTTGAGGGTGTTTGTGGGATTCTTGGGATGGACGTGCCGAGCAACGAAAAGATCCGAGAAGCTGTCGAGCACGTACGCCGATACGAGGAGGAGTTGGTGTTGCGTGCTTTGAATAGGCCGGGAAGCAAGAAGAGTGACAAGTCGAAGATGAAGGAGGCGTCTGGTGGTGCGGCGAAGAAGAAGAAAAATGATGTTGTGAGGTATTATGGGCTGCTCCCCGAGGTGAATTTGGTGAAGCTAGTGGATTCAACCTTGGAGTCTTTGGCAGAATCGAGAGAATCTGTGGCGGATAGGGAGGTTAGGGAGAATCTGGAAGCGATGTGGACAAAACTCAAGTCGGGGAATCGACCTACAAAGAGGCCACACGTCACTCTCGTGCACAAGAACCAGTTAAAGGATATCCCGACGGAAGGCGATGGTGGAGGTAATGTGAAGGATCTTTGGGAGGCATGTGCTGAAGTGCACGAGTTGGAAGGATCTCCGCTATTCGAAGGTCGGCTTGGAAGTTTGGTATGGAACGAGAGGGTTTTGGCGGTTACCTTTGAAGATGTGGACCTTCCGATACCTCCATCGGACGATGATGGCCAACAACTGATAGAGGAAGGCCTCGAGCAGCTCTCTCTCAATTCCTCCGCTCCCTCTGGTCCATCAAAGCGAGCTTTTAAATCTGCTTCTACTGTCCTTTCCAACATTAACGCCGACGAACCTTTGAAGAAGCGGTTACACGTAACGATTGGGACGAGGGATGGGAAGGTGTCACCAGTAGAGGCAAAGACTCTTGTGGAAGAATGGAGGCGTAGAGGGGCAAAGGAGGGCGCTGATGGAGATGGTGATGAAAGGATATGGGCAGTGTCGGCTGGAGGTGTACGGGTGAAGGGCCTGGTGAAGGGTTTGATTTCTTAAGGCAGCTCTTACGACAATGCAAAGCCTATGTAGGTTAGGCTCAGTTGCTATCATCTCGCTCGAATGCATATAAAGGGAACCCAGCCAGTCAATTATCGAATGAAGACTCTGCAAGGCAGCGAGATCAAGTACGTATTCGCCGTACAATTAGAGAAAAACAAAATGGTATCTCTTTCGACCCCTGCGTCTCTCCAAGTCGCGGAAATTCCGCCTGCTACGACAGGCAGGGGCTATCTGCTCACGACCCCTCGCTTCGAGGAGCCTCGTTCTTCTCTCCGCCTGGCTCGTGTTTATCCGCAGCTCGTGTATCACTGCTATGAGTGACAAAGTTTGTTTCCTTCCCTCGTTGTCCATGGCGGCGATAATAAGGTATACATTTCTACTTTGCGATATCCTTTCTACCATTATGAAGTCAGAACTAAGTCGTGACGTACTCAATCACAAACTGATGATAGCGTCTGAAACGACAGATTCGATACATCGGGGGGTAAGCACCTAGCGAACAGCATTCAGTATTCTCTGGGTCACCTACCCTCTTGCGACCTAGATCGAAACGGTTTTTCACGAAGGTACTGTATCTCATTTCAAGGTACTATGGCCTCGCGCTTGTCATCTCAGTATACCATCTCGGACGCTAATACCTTGAATTCACCATTTGGGCCGACAGAGTCATGGTCGTCGGTCTGTAGATGAAAGATCATCGCCGCTGACAGTCGCATTTATACTGACACAACGGGACGTATACATCGTTTCAAGTAAGCATGCCTGTCTCCTGCTATACAAGTATTGGATGGAGTAGTAACTAATCTATTGTTTGGATATGTCATAGCTGCCAAGCCTACCTCACCGTGACGAACGTGCGAGTACCCAGGCATTTTAGGATCATCTATCAGCCACTCACCAAGAATCATCCCTCAGAGATGGGAGTAAATTCAGCACTGTCACCACGGACATCACCTTCATAGCTCGTATTCTGTATAGACGCAATCGGAAAGGTTGATGAAATAATCATATATCCATTGTTAGCTCGTAGTGGCCGACAATTTTACCTCCACCTCCCCCCAGAGAACAAGGGCAGCGAGTAAATCCGAGAGTTTGTGCGCTGATAACGGATTCTTCGACCTAAGCACTTCGATCTTCCCCATTGACTGCCTTGCCGAGACCGATCATCAAGGCATCATGGGCGTTAATTGAGCGCTCATCTGCCACGACGGTCGGGCACCTGGCCCTGGCGGATTGGTGCAATATTACAGTACAATTGTTGTCTCTCTCTGGTGCACGATTCACATCAATTGTACTCCCCCTGCTAGCAAGCCACCATTGCACGACTCATCCACCACTTGTCTGCACCACATCAAGCTGTTGCACCACTCGCCCAATGGGTCATTGTGCATCATTGCACCAAACCGTTGTACCACCCGTCCACCATGAGATGCGCTTGCACCAGCCACCCACCTGTCACCGTCACCCTGATGTGCCATCACGTTACGACCCGCCTTGCACCAGCCGCCCATCGCCAGACACCATCACCGATCGATGCGCCATGCACCAGCCCCCCACCGCCTCCGTCTCCCTGATGCGCCATCAGGCACTGTTGCCCGCTCCTTGCAACGGCCGTCTAGCCCCAAGNTTTTGATGATACTGTAGCAGTAGGAGAAGCAGCTTGGTAAGGAAGGAGTGGCGTAAGGTCTGGTGTAGTTACGAGCAGGGAAACGGGCGTGTGTTTTGGCTACAACAACCAAAGTGGTGCAACAGCAGGATGAAAGATTGGCGGGGAAGCAGTGAGGGGTGTCTGCAATAATCGAAGTGATGCACCAGAACATGGTGCATCAACACTGTGACAGTAGGCCCGGGAGGCGGTCAAAGTGGTGTAAACTTTGGTGTAACTAATGACTAGGCGGAAACGGGGAGGCGGCAAAAGTAGTGTCAGTTTTAGTGTAATCAATGACTGGGCGATGCCTACAGTAATCAGGAATGAAAGTKATGCACCAGAACGTGGTGCAACAATGCATTTCAAATCCTGGTGCAATTGAGAAACTGGGCATCGGGGCGTTCACACCCATCAAAGCAATGCACTAGAACTTTCCCCCACGGGAGGTAACGAAAGTGGTGTTAACTCCTGGTGTAATCAACAATAGGGAAACAGGGCGCTTACATTAATCGGAGTGACACACCAGGGTGTGGTGCGTCAACGCTGCAACAGGCGTAGGATCTGGTAGGCAAGATAGAAGTGGTGCAATAGAACGTGGTAAGCAACAGTTGGTGGCGCATAACAGGGTCACAGGCATCCTCTGTTGCTTATTTCGTTTTCTTCTTGGGCGACAATCAGGCAGGAAATGGCTTGGATAGGAATAGATCTAGTGAACCTTGATACGGTACATCCACCACTCTGTACAGCTTGTGCGTCAGTCGGTAGCTATGAATGCTCCTTGTTGGGATTTCGGTGAACATTGGTATACTTTGAGAGTTGTTGAAATGGGGTTTGCAAGCGTGAATTGATTTGAACGCACTTGCTTTGCAGAGAATATTCAAATCTCTCGTCAACAGTTCGCCTTTTCTGCATACTTTGATGCTTGACTCAAAGTTAAACATGATGTCACTCATTTCTTGGACAATTCCGATCCAGAACAGATCTTTCAACATTGAGATGATACGAAACAGTGACATGCACCAACCTTAGCTGTCATGCACCACTTTGCCCTATGCACTCTTAACTGAGATTATTTCCCCGAAAGTCAAGATGTTTTTACTATTCATGATACAAGAAAATATTAATACAAATTAAAGCCTGTTGGTGGACTCGGGAACCGGTGGCAACGGCATTGAACTAGATGAAAAGATTTTCTCGGGTTTCTTCTGCCGCCTTTCAAACTCTCGCTGTTTGCGTTGATAGAACAGCTCTGGCCGTTCCATCTCATCGTTTGCGCATTTGACAAGACTTGGAACACCTTTCCACTGAAGTTTGAACGCATCATGGAGTGATTGACAGAGAGCCGCCTGCCGTTCTGCATACGCCTTCAAACCCTCTGCGTACTCTGTCGAAATCGGTTTCACTCGGGGTGTGACGGCTTTACTGTGCCAATCAGCCACTTTCCAAACAAAGAATCGAAGCGTACGGTCCATCTCCTCTTGAACCAACTTGATCTCTTCTTGATATCGCTGTGCTCTTGCTCGTGATTTTCCCCATTCAACGCGGATCGCTGTTCAAGCGATCTGGGTGAGTCATTCTGTTAGAATATGTCGAAAATACTCACTCTCCGTGACGAATGCTTGAGTCTCTTCCTCTGTAGCATCGGCGGCATTGACCCGTCTCCAAATCCAGGAGAGTGTCCGTCGAGTTTCGCCCTGGCCAGGTTCGGCCTCCGTCATCGACCGGATATCCTTATCCTCGAGAGGCAAGAACTCCTGGTCGACGTTCGGATAGTTGAGTAAATTTGCTAGAGCCAGAAGGGCATTTCGAGCCTGGCGGTATTCATCTCTTGCAGCCACGATGCGTGCCTGCACAGTAGAGATGGCGTTCAGAGCCCGTGTATTGGCACCTTGGCCCCTGAGCCACCGATCCTTCACGTCATACAACGTGGCACGGATCTGGAGATTCCGTCGGAGAACACCAAGAGCTTCGTGGGCTTGGGCATTGCGGAGCTTGTACTCGATCTCCGCCAAAGACATATCAAATGAGACAGAATTCCCAATCTGCGATGGCAGCCATAGTCGGACTTCAAATGGCTTGGGGATTTCCTTTTTCTGTGGCTCTCGCTTTCGCAAAAGAACAGAGGTGGGCACATAGAGCTGAAGATGGCTGAACCATTCTTCGAGTTTCCGTGTAAGCGCATTGGATCGTAGCTTGACCCGAGTGATCTGGCGGTCTTGAGAGTGTTCCCAGAGCGATTTTGTGAGTGTCTTCAGCGAGCGCCTGGGTTACCTGGTGAGAAGAAAAAGCTGTACTAAAAACAAGAGTGAACGTACTGCTCTCCTTCAAGATCAATCCCCATAGCGATCAACGAGCAGGGCGATACTTCATCCGAATAAGAGACATCTACCCCTGCCGCCAAGGCTTTCTCTTCCTCTTCTGCCAATTGGCGCCGGACAGCGGCCTGTGTTGGTGTCTTGACAGCAACTTCATACGGATTGGGGTTGGTCGGATCAAGCTCCCATGCAGTCATCACTTCAGTCCAGGAATGAAGCTGTTCTCTTTCGATTGTCGCCTCCAGTTCTTGATGCGCAATGACATGTTCGGCAACATCGGAGGTCGCCGTTATCATCTTCTTTAAGAGGGAGTCGCCTAGTGAACAACTACCATCAGCTGGTGCAATGTCATTCAGCTGGTGCATCGGTTGCCCACCTAATCGGATGATTTTTCGCCAGTTGTAATCCCCGAAGTGGTAGTCAAGCGTATCACGGCGTGTTCCAG
>JANBPK010001281.1:0-34672 GCA_027579435.1 Candolleomyces eurysporus | reverse complement strand
TCGACCACCCTCTCATCCCAATCGCTCAGTTGCCCTTGACTCGGCGAGAACCTTCTGATACCTCTCCAGTTGATGTACGGGAAGAGCCAAACACTCTCCTATCTACAGGAGGCAATAGCCCACTGCGAGGAACTTCTCACATTTCATTATCCTGTTGGGCACCGGAGCCAAGTTAAACGGCTCCTCTCCTTGGCTTCTCTCCTCCAGCTGCGTTTCGATGCTACGGGACAAGAAGATCTCTCCAAAATCTCGACGGTGGAAGAAGAAGCAAATCGGCTGTCAGCCCCATCCACAGAGCCCATACCGTAATCGTGCTCCAACATGGATTGCTTGCAAGGGGTCACCGTTGTGAGTTGCATGTACAGTCTCGTTTTTTCTGTATAAGATCTGTCGGACACGAGCGACGTTTCTCTGCCCATGTAGTCTTTGGACTCGGTTGTAACACTTTTAGTATTGTTCCATTACCACGGCATAACTAGACTATGTTTGTCTTTTTTGTTACCTTCTGCATATCTTTGTAGCTTTAGATGAATTCTTCATTGTAAAAGGACCCTGAAAGTTTCAACTTGACTGAATGGTAGCACATTTGCGATCTCTTTGCTTGACTCACGAATGTATTGCCCAATTCCTTTGGTGGACCAAGCGGGACAAACATACCGTATACACCCGCTTAAATTTGAACCTTACTTCCCCGGCTTCTCGAATCAAACGCCAACAGGTATAAAATCGATAAAGGAATAGATAGGTAGCAAACCAGCTACATCACTCTTCCCATGCAAAGGTTTTGCCCCACCAGCGACAGAAATGGTTGAAATCGTCTAACTCCAAGCCGCGTTCCTCCCACTTCCCACTGCCAGGAACGCCATCTTGGGCTCAAGAGACGCCAACGCCTCCTCAGTAGCATCTCTAGTCCCGGCAAAGGACACAACACTTGGCAAAATGCCCGCATAAGCTTTCATGAGCGGCAAATGGTACTTGAGCCCAGTCCCGGAGACGTAGGACATAAGAGAAATATCCGTGAGGGATGGGCATGGGTGGCAACCACGGTCCTTAATTTGCTGAATGAATTTGGCCTGGGGCACATACTTAGTGAGATGGGAGAAAAAGTAAAAGATGAAGGAAACTCACCAAGATAGCCCCTGTCAGAGAAGGTTTAAGTATCCAGGAAACAAACTCATCCTCCGGACACAGGGTACCATAAACAACATCCAGCTTGACAAGATTTGGACAAATCCTGACAATGGTCTCCACCACATCAGGCGTAAGAACTGTCACATTCAAATGAAGCTCTTGAAGGGGTTCCTGCCGGATGCGATTAAACGCTCTCAGTGTACTCTCCAGGCCTATCGCAGAAAGCGAATCCCGAATTGTCAACGACGTAGCGTTCTTCCCCAAAAACGTAAAATACTCGAGGGCGATGCGCCACTCCAGTGTCTCCGATTCCCGGCCTCTCCAAGGGAACTTGAACTTGAGACTCTTGAGATTAGGCAGGGTTTGTGAAGCTACACCTCCAACCTGGATCAAGCGGGGCTCCGCAGATGCGTCGATGGAGTTGGACGAGAGATGCGGTTGCTGGGGCGTTTTGTTCATGGGTATAATTGACAAATGCTGGATGGATTCTGCGTTCTTCATCAGCAGCCGATGAAGGTCGGTATCTTGCATCGGACACTGAACGATAACTTGAGCCGGGATATGCAACTCCAAACCGCGCAAATTCGGAATAGTCCCCAGGGCACTCCAAAAGGCTTGACAATCGCCTTCCAGGGATAGCCTCTCCAAACCACTGGTGCCTGTCTTCGCCTCGGATAGCTTGCGTGCAAACAGGGCCACATTTCTGGACATCTTGAGATTCTCCTCCGAATTCGCATTCGCATTCGACCAGAGCCTGAGCACGAAATGCCGAATATTCTGAGGGAACACATCCGGCGCAGGGACGAAGCCTTCGAAAAATTGGCTGTCCACGTCCAAGGTCAACTTGCGAACTGTCGCCCTCGCTACCGGCCAAATGCATTCTTGCATGCAATTAGCCAGGAACCGAGCCATCTGCTCCGGCGGTGGTATAGGTCTTCGATTCCCATTCAACCTAACCCTCCTCTTGATCGACAGCTCCTCCAAATTTGTAATCCTTCCCAAAGCCTGTTTGAACAACTGTAGGCGTCCAGGAGAATCAGGCAGGATTGGGTATCGATGAACGATGTACCTTGGTTTAGGAGGAGGCTTGTTCTCCCTGAACACGCGCCGCTTGACGGTCGTCCAAATACTTTCAGGTTCCTCGGGGACTAGGACGATTTGATGAGGTGACAGTTCGTACCTCGGCTTCGGTTCGAACGAGAAATCCGCCGGCCAGATCGCTGTACACACGTCTTCAGACCAGATAGTCAAGGACCGAACGCGATTTGCGATGCCGGGAATCCTGAAAGTCCAAATGAACAACCACACAATAATGTGTCAGTCGTCGGAAAGCGCAGTCAAGAATATAACACTTACAACAACCTTTCCATCGTCTCAAGTAAATTATACCCATCCGGAGACACCAAGCTGAGGTTCCGATACCTCTCATTCATGACAAGCTCAAAAAACAGCCTGTTGAGGCCGATGAGCTTGTGTCGTTCTTCCGGTTCCAACATTTCCGCGATATGAAGCCATAACTCGGCTGAGAGGTCGGGCCGTTCTTGCAAGGTCTGGGGCATCGTCTGGGAGGAACTGTTGGGGGGAGGAGGAAGAGGAAGAGGAGCTGAATAAGAGTGTTGCTTGAGGGACGTTCACTCATTTCTACGTCATCTTCATAGTTTTTNACGCGACGACAGCCTCAGGTTCAGGGTTCAGTAAATGAATGGAAACCGTCAATGTCAAGCGAGGGCGGTGCGTCGGGGGACGGACAGTGTTTCCGTCTGCATTTCAAACAACGGATCACGACAAGAGGACGGGATGTCAATTAGTATCTGGCGCTGTATCTCTGGAGGTATGCGCTACTTACTTTTCAAAATCTCTGCTGTCTATTGATCTATGTCTACAAATTGGTCAATAACATCACAAAAAATCATCCCGAGCTACTCAGAAAAAAAAACCCTCTGCACAGTCTTCCAATCCAACGAACGCAATGGTAGTACCCTTTCCTGCTGCGATCCTACGGTCCGAGTTGTTCCATCTTCACTAGCGCGTTCCTCGTTATTCCTGTACGCTGAATCCCAGCAAACTTCTCGATTCCCCGGAAGTGGTTCGCCATTATCTTCATCAGGCGCCCTCTCCATCCACAATGGAACTGAAAGATATATCTCTGAGATATTTACAAGGGAACAAGCTTCGGTCGGCATCGACCTGGCTGTTGAGCAAGGTGTTGAACCCAGCCTATAGTTTGCATTAATAGCTATGCGATATCAGACATACAGAAGAACATATACGCACCTCGTCGAATTCAAGCTTATCTTGCGCCGGATGCTTTCCCAATTCCATGCACTCCACCCCAGCAGATTCCTCAAAGGGCCTCAACACCCTATAAACAATACCCAACTTCCCAAGGCCAGTACACCTCGAAAAGATGCACTTGAGTACATCTGGTGTTAAAATCTTAACCCTGACCCGGAGCTCCCTCAACTTCGCTTTCCTCTGCTCCGTACCCTTAAATGACTCCAACATCACTCTGAGTTCTTCACAACTCCCAATCTCATCCTGCACCGCCAAAGACTCGAGATTCGGCGCTAAATGCGCCAGATACTTCAACATCCTCGCGTTCTGCAAACCCTATCAGTTAGCCTGATTTCAAGACTCGTAAGACGTTTGAACGGCAGAAAGTCAGCAGCGGAAGAGTGCCATGCCGAGTCATCGGACAGCCCTTCTTCCCCATGTTCCGAAGGGAAGTTGTTGCCGGTCGAGTCGGAACCAATGAGAGAAAGATGCTGAATCCCAACTGGACTCGACGCCAAGAAATGGTGGATCCCACAATCCCGAGGTCCACGCATCATCATCCCCTCTGCCAGCTGCAACTGCAGGGTCTGTGAATTCGATAGGGATAGGGAGTAAATGGCGTTCCAAACGCCCCTGAAACCCGTTTGCAGAGAAACCGATTCCAGTTGGTTGGATCCGCGATTAAGTATTCGGACGAAGGACACGACGTCGCTCGTAACAGCATCTCTCTTCTTCTGCTGTTCGTCCGCGTCCGAGTCCCCAATCTCGGATTCAAAGGACCATAACTTCAATTCGAAATGGCGGACGTTGAGAGGAGCGTCGGAGAGGGAGGGTGCGATATCACCGAAAGACGATTCATCAACGTCAAGCGAGAGTTTTCGAACAGTATCCTTGACGGTCGGCCATAGGTGCTCGTGCATAATCACCGCCAGATCACGTCGTAGATTCAGTTGTCGATAATCTTGGCATCCCGAATTTGCATAGTGCTTGACAGACACCTTCTCCACTCCGCTGAGTGTGAGAAGGACCTTCTTGAGCGTCCGGAACCTCTCATAATGAGGGGGGAGAGGAGGCAGCTCGACAAATCTATACCGGACCGGAGGTGGCCCGGCTGCAGGAACGTCCGTCAGAGGAACCCGTTTCTTCAAAAGTAGCCGCTTCAGACCCTCCAAACGATTCCCAGATTGCCCTAGTTGCGCGTCTACGGGAGGGACGGGGGAATCGAGTTCCACAATTGATACTGAGTCCACAGGAACACGAATAACCCTTTCCCCCTCCGGTTAGATTGAATAGATCGCCTCAAGCACGGACTCAGGCCAGAAAGTCAATGCTCGAACGCGTTTGGCGACTTCGGACTCTCTATAAATATTAATTGCCACACGAAAATCAGTATCCGTAATGAGAAGACCAGAGAACCAGTAGAAGCGGGGGACTCACTTCAACGTCTCCATGGCCTCCACAAACTCCACGCCATCCGTAGACACCAAGCTAAGGTCGCGATACTTCTCGTTCATGTACAGATCATATAACGTCCTGTTCAAACAGAAGAGATGTTTTTTTTCCTCCGGGGTGAGTTCTCCCGCGATCTTGAGCCATATCTCACTCGGGAGTTCAGGGAGAGGAAGGGGAGGCAGAGGCTTGGAGTAGCGGCTGGACATTGTGAAGGAACAGGAATAGAGAAGAATGAAGATTTGATTTACAGAAGGAAAACACGTCGACAACCAGCCATGGCCACTTTAAACTTTAACATAGGCCCGTTGAGATGATGGAGGAGACAAAGGAGCAGCGCGTCATCAACCAATTAAGACCGCGTTTGCACAGCCACACCTTGCGAGGCCGCAGATAGTTGTGAGCTGGAGAGGTATGAGCACTTGTGACGAAAGTCTTCCGTTTGACAAATAGTCCCTGTAGGTCCAGTAAATCTGAAAGAGGACCCTAAGTAAGCACCGTTCTTCAACCGGTAGAATCGACACCTTCACGGTTTGTATCGCGAATGGGCATGGGCATGGGTCGCAAGCGGGTAGTAGTCGGGTGGAGGTGCGAAGTAAGCCGAAATTTAAGTCAATCCATTTCGTTGACCCTTCCTTCGTTCGTAAGGTCCTGACCACGGTCCTCCCCATCCCTTGTCATCGTGTTCTTTGCATCCCCTCACCCGTCTCACCAGGAACAAGCCCTTCTCTCGACTAAGTCTAGTCCCCCCCCTTTCTCGACCTCTGTTCCAACTCTCTGCCCTATCTCATCATCCAAATTAGCTCGAGATATTATCCAAGCCTCCATCACCCACTCTCACATTCATTCGTCTTGACCGGGCCTAAAGGTAACAGACACGAATACAGCCAGTGGCCGCCGCAACGTAGGCAGGCTCTCCTTGGGCTCTGGCGCTGGAGGGTGAAGGCAAGACAAGTCAAATAACGTAGCATTAAACACGGTCTGTCTGGTACTCTCTCGCTATCCCGCTCCGTCCCTGCTCCAGCACACCAGGCTCATCCTCACCCAGCCGCGTCTCAAGTCCCCGGTAGGTTCTTTGATGCAGGAATTGCGCTTTACACGATATCATATCAGCAAAGATAAATACTTGAAAGGGAAGAACGCCAACTTACCTGCCGCACTGTTAGGCAAAGCAATCGAAACAGCGTCTTCCTGGTTCCGAACCACCAAAGAAGTGCTATCGGCCTCAACACCATTCGACTTCTCTTCGGTGTCATACCTTTTTGCTTGACGGTATTTCCCAGTAACTAGAGAGAACACTGGCTGGTCGGTGTCTTCTTTCTCGTCATTGTCACTCTTTTCAGTGCCCTTCTCGGAGCTATTGACTGTAATTCACATTGCATTCAGCAAATGCAATCAAATGAATTCAATGGGAAAACATACCGGCCTGACTCTCTTTCAAAATCTGTCCAAAATCAAGAACATACTTCCCCGTCCAGCTCCTTCCCGCACCAAGCGCGATCTCCAATTCGAACGGGGTCGCGATAGGTTGGTAAAACTCCTACTCACAGAGGTCAGACCAAGGAATTGATTTCAGTTCTTTGGGGTGGGATAGCCCTTTCCCTACGTACCTTTGCATCTATCAAGCTATTCTCCGGACACGCCACCAACACATAACACTCAATCTCCAAAAAATTTGCCAACTTGGCAGGGTTGAGTTTCCCAACGCTGATCGTATACGATTTTTTGTGGTGCTGGGCCAAAAGCGACCTCAGGTGCTTGATGAGAGGGAGGTACGAAGCTAGACATAGCCAGGTATCAATTTTCTGGATAGCAATCGATGGGGACGGGAAAGAAGACTGACCAACTCCAAGTGTCCCCACAAGGATACCAAACACATCTGCGTCCCTGGCTTTCTGAACGACGGCATACCGTCGCATCAGCATTTTGTTAGAACGCGAAGATTCCACTTTCGCTGTTCTTGTTTGAGGGTCGTAGCTGATGACCTGAAGACTACATTCAGACGAATAGCCTCGAAGGAACACTGGAAAACGGTATACCCGAGATTGCCCGTTGGTCATTAGCAAGTTGGTCAACGCCAACGTTTCTCCACCAATATAGAGTATCGTGGTGTAAGATTCTTGGTCATGGATATTCGGTTGGTCTCCAGCTTTTGCAGGAAGGGTTTTGGGAGCGAGAGGTAAATAGGTGACGGTGGCATTCAGAAGGCGTAGGGCGTCTTGAATCTTGGCCGAGAAGTCACCTTACAGATACTTCAGTAATCCAACAATTCAAATGAGTAGGAAGGTATCGCACCCATCAAATGCGAATATATCACATCGCTTTTGAGGAGGACGGATGGGTTGCTCGGTTCCTCTTCGTCGTTTGATACAATCTCAAGAATGCTCGACAAGGCATGGTCAAGATCGAGAGGTTTCTTCCCAAAGACATAGATAACAGGAAGACGAGATGTCCTGCAAGAACAATGAGATAAAAAGACGAGGATGGAAACAGCACACATACTGACTCAGGCAGGCATAACCGTAGTGTACAACAGCGTCGGCATCGACGTGCTGGGCTGCAACCTCATCGACGCAACAACTGCACACTGATTAGAACGAAGCGGCACCTTCGAGAGGATCGGCGTGCCTGCCATAAGATGTATCTGCCAGGACGTAGATCTCGCGTCCAGAGCCAATACGGGCTTTCAACGACCGAAATACGGGCACAGAGTCTCCAAGCAGTTCATCCGGAAACTGCAGGGCTATCTGATGGAATGCTTGAGCTAAGAATTGAATAGAAAGACTGAAATTTGCGCACCCGTTTGAAATCTCCCGCAACGATTTCATCGGCGGTCCTCTGGATCTCGTAAAAGTCTTCAAGATCGCCTGCACGACCATGCACCTGGTCAATATCTATCGTGCGAGCAATGACATCCTCGCCGGTGGAGGAAAAGGAGGTGGTCTGTTCGGAGGACATGATGAGATGAGCGGAGAAAGGACAGGTATGATGGGAGCCAAATATATTTGTCGCGTCTCTGCTCCACGTCTCTTGTCAGAGTCTATGTCGAGTGTCAAGGAAAAGCACTACTGGTCCCAGCTCCGCTCTGCCCTCACCGCTGGCCAGTGGCTCGCCCCGTTCCCTGCCAAAGAAGTCAACGCCAAACCGCTTTCTTGGGACAACCTCTTCAGGAAGTTCAATAAGCACTGCAAAGGCTTCAATGACGTATCCGAGCTTGCATCTCACAACTACGACCTCGCTCTCCTCCTTGCCAGCAGCTCTCTGAACGAGGACGAAGACTATGCCGATGTGCGCGACTTTAGTGTCGAGCTGGGGAACGAGTCAGTGTTGCCGTCCGAGAGGATACAGGAGGCACTCAAGGGCTATGAGACCTTGAAGGCGTTGCAGACCGCGAATTCGGATGTACGTGTAACCAACCCATTTCTCTTCTTTCATACTGCATACTCAAGAGGCCGTTGGTCCTTCAGAGCGTCAGCTTTGCGCTGGCATACTACGCCTACGCTCTAGGACGGCCATCCGACTGCCTCTCGCACCTTGCCAAAGTCCCAGATTTCTCCCAGATCCAGGCCTTCGTACCCAAGACAGGCACTGCAAGTTCAAGCACGAGCAATCTATTGACCATACCCACAAGCACCGCTCCGGCTTCAGCTTCATCGTCCGTCACTGGAGGCTTTTCGTCATACATCGACTCGTCTGTGGCTGAAGTCAGGGATGGCCGCGGTTGGGCACTAACGGAGACATTCCGAAGTCTTTGTCTCCAGGGTACGCTATCCATTCTTCCTCCCTCACCATCTACTTGAACCTCCGCGCAGGAATGTCTCATGAGAAACTGGATCCCGAAAATCCAAAGAAAGCACTCCGAGCCTACGTCGCAGCCCTCCCCGCCTTCCGCGTCCTCCAGTCCTCCGACTTCACTTCCCTCATCTCGACCCCTGCCCGCCTCCCCTCTGGTAAACTCGACTATTCACCCTTCACCCAACTCCGCGAACTCTGGAGATGGGTTGAACGTCTCCTATGGCGTGCCATTTGTTTGAGCTCCCGTACATCGAACATCCACATCTCCCAAGATGATGCAACCGGCGAGGAAGATTCCCTTTGGATGTGGTTGGATAAATACACGATCTGCAGTGCGAGTTGGCCACCGACATTCAGGACTGAGCATCGGTCTACGATATCTTCTATTTACCTTCGAGCGCTCGTCTTGAGGCATGGAATACCCAAGGGACCATCATCGTCTATGCCCATTTCAGAGAAGACGCCCATCTGGTTGCATACAGCACGTTCGGTCGTTCAAGATTATCGAGCCATCCTGAATGTTAGCACCAAGTTCCCCAAAGCTGGTGAAAGGAATGTCAAAGTCGAGGAATTCGTCGACCTATGTGTGGCTGTATGGGAAGCGAGTGGGGCAAGAGGAGAACACGCCAACTGGGTTCTCGACGTAAGTCACAATCTCTCGATCTCTAAACCCATACTGAGAGACTATCTAGATCCTCTGGTGGGCTACCCGCCTCACCTTCAACTCATCTCGCGTCTTCCGCCACCTGACAAGACTCCTATACCTCTCAGGGGACGCAAGCCTCGCCAAGCGGTGTCTACGTCTATACATCCAAGTCGTATCTAAAGCATGGCAAGCCAGCAAACAAGGTGCTGGTGACAGTGTCAACCCCAACGACAACGACAGCCTTGTCAATGACCAACATGACGGGTACCTCGAGGACACGGACACCGATATCAACTGGTTGGAGACTTTGGTCTTTGGTGCGAAGATGCTCTGCAAAACCGCTTCGGCTGCTCCGGGATCGCAAGAGTTGGACGATGTGAAAGAAGCTATAACCGTCCTCGGTAAAGCGAAGGAAAGGATGAAGTTCGCAGAAGTCATGGATCCGGACACTGAAGCTGAATGCCAGAGGCTGCGTGCTGAGTTTGCGTTGGCTGAAGGTATTGCGGATGGTGTGCTCGCCGTTAAGGGTATGTATCATCTTTAGCTTTTCATGACTTGCCCCCAGAGTTGCTGAACATCGAGTCCAGGCCAAGACCCCCTCGCTCGCCCGAGTCTCCTTGAATCCTCCCACCAGCACCTCCTCGAATCAATCTCCATCGACCCAACGCCATCCGCTCATTTCCACCTCGCACTTTCGTATGCGCGTGACAGCCCACACCGGGACCTCGACCAAGCCATTCAACACGCAGGTATAGCCGCCCAAGGCAACTCCCGGGACATCCACTACTGGCACCTCCTGGGACTCTTACTTTCCTCTGTGGAAAAATGGGAAGAAGCAGATACGATCCTCGCACACGCTGCCGACCTCGATTTCTTCGCCGACCCCGATTCAGACACCCAAGAGCCCAAATTTCCACAAACACCTGTCGAGACATCAGGTGGCTCAAACGCAGACGACGGTACCACAGTGGATGGAGGCGGGAAAGAATTGACGGGGTCCATTCGGACTAGGCGGCAAAGCAAACACTTTGCATTGAACATCGCCATCAACGGGGACGGCAACAACAACAACGGCGGACTCACGAGGACCTTCACATCCGAAACCGTCACACCCATCCAAATAGACCACGTCGGAGCCTTGAACGCTAGCGTCCTGTCGTCCGACGCGACCTTCGTCCCGCCCTCAGCCCAATTGTTGCGGTCGATCTTGGATCCGGTCCCACCATCCAGACAAGATTTGTTTGAATGGGGGTTGCAGTTGCGTATGACGCAGATGGCGTTGGTAGAGGTGAGGCAGGGTCCTGAAGGTGCGGAGGAGGGGTGGTTGGAGGTGTTTAGTTGGGTTGCAGAGAAGAAGGGTACTGGCCCATCTGCGGCGCCCACAGAGGATCGTACGTCCATTTCTTGCCAATATGTTGTTTCACTTACTTATTCGTGTTTCCTCCAACAGCCCATTTGAAATCGGTGAGCGAACCCCGTCGCTCATTGGACATCGACCCTCGTAACATATCCTCCGTATCAATCTCTGCGCTCCATGCTACCACCGTTCAAATGCAGACAACCGGAGATTCCTTCGTCCGAGTAGACACGCTCGAGGTGTCCACTTCCTCTGTTGTGTCGAATGGGGATGCGGACGGTCTTCCGCCTATAACCATATCTCCCGCCAGTCCAGACGCCAGCTCGTTCAACCAAGAGGAGATAGTGAATGGCGACCGGAGATCTTCTAGCGAGAAGAAAGGCGCGCTTGGTGCTCTTGGCCGGTCACGGAGGTCGTCGTCGCTCGAACGGTCGGAGAAGGATAACAAAGAGAAAGGTGGAGATACGAGCAAGTCGAAGAAGATGCAGCAGATGCTGAAGAACCGGGTAAAGGAGAGTGTTAGAGAGAGTCAACTTCGGATATCTGCCGTTGGGAGGAAGATTGGACATGGGGTTACGAGGAATGGGAGTTTGAGAAGATCGAGTAGTACTCCAGGTGACTTCCTCTTTCATTTCGTAGAAATTCTACACGTTTATCTAACCTTGCTGTGCTTTCACCATCAGACTTCCATGCGGTCTTGCAGCAAACGTCGTACCAAGCCTCCTCGATTCATTCCCGCCGTCGGATATCGTCAATCATACATTCTCAATCTGGGACACCGACTGAGTCAATCACGCCTCCTCCTCCACCTCCAGCGCCTTCTCCTGGACCTCAAACCGGGTTTGGCACTGCTACCGCTGTCCCGACTCCACGGGCCATCCGAGAAAATAGGTTGCTTAGTGACCTTTGGCTCATGTCCGCGGCGACTTTCCGAAGGTTGGGCAAGATCGACGAAGCGAAAGGTGCTATCCAGCAGGGTGAAGTGAAGGATGAGCATAATCCTAATGTCTGGGTCCAGGTTCGTCTTCACCCTCCTTCTCCTCCTCACCTTCCAATGCTTAATTTGGCGTGACTCTTTTACTTTGTAGCTTGCTCTGTACT
Organism: Candolleomyces eurysporus; assembly: GCA_027579435.1. Lineage (NCBI taxonomy): Eukaryota > Fungi > Basidiomycota > Agaricomycetes > Agaricales > Psathyrellaceae > Candolleomyces > Candolleomyces eurysporus. The sequence goes on along the minus strand of JANBPK010001281.1, from coordinate 22,919 downwards.
ACAACGCATTGGGCCACACCCAACACGCCATCTCAACCCTCCAGAAAGCGCTCTTCATTGACCCAGACGACGTGTCAGCCACGGTCCACCTCGCACGTCTATACCTCACACCGCCTCCGTCTAGTCCTACCTCCCCCAACGCCAGTGAATGTACTTCGCCGGACTCTAGTAGCCCCGCCAACCGTCCCAGTCAATCCGATATTGACTTGGCCTGCGGGCTGCTCACCGCCCTGTCGCGAGGACGTGGGTGGGACGTCCCAGAGGTATGGTACTACCTGGGTACGGCGTATAGGCTGCAAGGTAGAGCGGAGAAAGAGGGTGAGGCGCTCGAGAGGGCGTTGAGGTTGTCAGAGGCGAGGGGTGTGAGGGAGGTCGGGGCTGCTATTGGGTCGTATATCTAGGCTAGTAAATATAACTAGCTAGAGTCGCTGTACCTGACCTTTTTCTTCGGTTTTTGGTTTACATATATAATGCTGAACGTACGTACATACATAGGACACTCATCTCGGACAGTCTTGGACTTATAGATTCGTTGGTATACTACCTGAAAGCAGTGGCAGTGCATGAAAGTGTCTCGTGCAGCGATCCGGCAATCAAACGCGCTCTTAATTATCATGATCGCCAGACGCGTCTGACGCACTCACCTCGTGCACGAGCCACGGAATCAAATTCCAGTGCAGCCGGGGTTTCGTTTTCCTTCCAATAACCAGAACATCTCCTTTTCCCCTTCCCGCGGAAGGATGTCCGGCCTCTTCTCTAAACCTCTCCCTGCTCTCCCTCCGACCCAAGACTTCAAGTTGCAGGTTCAACTCGGGCTCCCAAACGAGATATGGCTCAAGATCGCGTCTGAATTGTCCCCGGCGGACACCAAGCGTATGTTCAGCCTGAACAAACTGTTCTACAATCTGTACATGGATGAGCAGTATGGGAGCCTTAGACTGGTGTCTACGGATGGTGCAGAGCTTGCAAAGATCATGGAGAGGTTGCAGTGAGTTGAATCCATGGCGCAATCGCGGCCTCCGCTGGTCCACTCATTCCGGATGCTGATGATCGAGTGGCACCTCGTGTTTATAGAGTGGCCGAGGTCGCAAGACGCGTTAGGACGTTGACTCTCTGGTCAGAGTCTGTGTTCGAGGCGATTCATCCGAGGGAGGGGAAGGGGAGGAGAGGGGTCCGCGACCCTGGGGTGCCCATGCCACCGACTGCTGTTGGGGTTGCTCCCGGTGTCCCCCCCTGGCGGGGCGCAACCAGAGCAGCCCGGGAAGAGCTGGAAANGTGTTGAAGAAGCTGTTTGTGAAGAAGCGAACCTTGCCTGACCCTCCAGTCGAGGCCGTTCTTGCAGCAAGTCCACCTCCGGTCCAATATCGCAATAGACCCAAACCTCCGCCTCCTTACGCCGAAGGTCTCGAGGGGCTCCTGAAGACCCTTCTCAGCTCGCTCCCCGGAGTAGAGGAGGTGTCTATCAAGTACCACGCAAGACGCGATGCTAGATGGGACGACCATCGCCTGGACGAACTACGACGCTTCGTGTGCCAGATGCGCGACGGAATATGGTCAGAAAAGTCGGGAGTCAAGAAAACCGTACAAAAACTCTCTTTCGAAGTCGATGAAGCATCGTTCAACGATGTTGTACCCATCCTTCCCAACATCCCTCTCAATGTCCGGAACTTCGAATTAAGGCTCTGGCCGTCTGAACCAGAGTTTTGGGACGCGGAGGAAGAGAGGAAGAGGGATGCCGTCGTGGGCGATGTCGTGACCTTTGTCCGATACCTCAATGACCGTGGATCCCAGCCCAACCAATTGGAAACGATTTCGCTGCAAACGGGGAGTAGAGGCGTCTGGAACGCGATTTACTCCCTGTCGAATTTGCTTTCTTTGGAATTAAGGCCGAGCGGGAAGGGAATGATGTGCGGACCCCGGCATTGCGGAATTCACCATTTTTTGGTGGCGGCTCCAGCGGGGATCCAACACCTTTCGCTCATCGGTGGCCGCAGCAAAACTGACTCTGAAGAGGAGGAGCCCGAGGACCTCGCAGGGGAAGACCTGTTCAACTATTCGGCATGGCGTTATGCCACCGCTGACTTCCGGCCTTTCAAGTTCCTTACAAGTCTCAAGATTCGGCTCCCCGTTAAGGCTGAGCGGTGCGGAAGGATGTTGAAGTACCTTGCGCTTTTGGCGCCAAACCTCGAGTCTTTGGCCGTGCAGAATTCGATCAGGTCGTGTCAAGAGCTCACAGCCGTATTGGGACCGTTTACTTTCTCGGAGGAGAGGAGGGGGAGGTTGAGGGAACTCTGCGTGAGGGTTAGGACTTTGACGCCAGATATACTCAAATGCGTCTTCTCGAGGTGTACAGGCCTCGCGAAGTTGTGTCTTGTGTATGAGGCGTTGAAACCTTTGGAGGATGTGGAGGATTCAGATGTGTGTGGGGAATTGGGGAATTTTCAGCTTTTGGACACGTTTGATTATGACGAGGTGGGTGTTCCGCTCTATGTTCTTCTGTCAATCGTGCATGGCTGACATGACTCCTATTCGTCTAGGCCGGGTTCCATACCGTACTCAACAAGCAAGTCAACGCCGACCGAAGCTTGTTTCCTTGTGACTCTCTCAAGGATATATCTTTCATGACTTTCACTCGTGGGGAGGGTGCCAGATATGATTTGGACCTGATGAAAATCATGGCAAACCACTTCCGTGGTATCGAAAAGTTTGCTGGAATCCAGCGCGTTGGAATAACGAAGGACGCGCTGGAACGCAACGCTTCTGAGCGAAGGATTCTATAGACATTAATCGGTTGGATTGAGGTTACGAACTTACGACTGACTATGAATTACGCATTACATCATGGTTTATATCTATCGATTCATGACCATACTAGACTTCAAAAACGTACTGTAGAGCTCGCTAATACTATTCAGCATTCCACTGTAACGATAGTTATTGTATTTCGGAGTTTTAAATACTGATTGCGGGCGCACCGCCCTCATCTGACAGATCCCTGAGAGTTGTTACGGTCGTCGGGGAAGACATATAAAGGTGACGTGCCCAGGAACCTGAAATGAACATATGCAACTCTCTTCAATTCCACTCCTTTCTCTTCCTCTCTCTCGGTCACTTGCGATCTCTCCAAATACCCAGCAGAAGTGACAATGTCCACCGATAAACGACCTGAACTCCCGACCGAGTTATGGCTTCACATCGCGGAGATGCTGGAACCTAAAGAACGACACAAACTCATAGGCCTCAACAGGCTGTTTTTCGAGATTGCCATGAACGAGAGGTATCGAAACCTCAGTTTGGTGTCCCCGGATGGGGCTAATTTAGTTGAGACCATGGAGAGATTGTTGTACGTCTTCTCCTGTCCATCTAATACTCTGGCGCCTAACTAGATGACTCTCATGTGTGTGGCAATGTGCGTTTTATTAGGAATCCTGACGTTGCCAAACGCGTTCGAACGTTGACTATCTGGCCCGAAGAAGTTTGTCGAGCTATATACCCAGAGAGGGACGAACCTCCAGCATTCAAACGCGTCCCAATTCCCAAGAAACCTGACACCATCTGGAGAAGGGTCAAACGACGTGTGTCCAAGAAGGATACTTCTCCCGAACCAGAATACACCGTTATCCAACTCCCAGACCTCCCTAGGCCACCTGCACGTCGCCGGATGCTCAAACAGGCTTTGAAAGGACTGACGAATCTGGAGGAATTGTACATTAAGAGGAGGGTTCGGCTGAATCATGCTTGGCAACCTATGCCTCCACCGGAGCAGATGATCATGTTCCTGCCGACGTGCATGCAGGAATACATCTGGCCAGTGGTTAGGAAGTCGATTCGGAAGTTGACACTGGATGTGGATAGCCTATTTTTCGAAGACATCATTCCGGGGCAGGATATGTTCCCTAGAAATGTCCGGCATTTCGTCCTCAGACTCTGGTCGAGTGCGAGGGAGAACTTCAAGGTGTCCGACGAGGTAGTCCCGTTTGTACGGCAGCTATCGGAGAAGAACCGCAACTTGGAGAAATTGTCGCTTGAAGGCGACTGTCAAGTCATTTGGAGTGCGTTGGGGACCATCCCTAACCTCCGCGATTTGGAGCTGCATATCCCGGCTCAGCTTATCGTTCAGGGTCCGACGCAAGACACCGACCTTCATCAACTACTTTCGAGGAACGCAGACACCATCCAGCATCTATCCATCATTCCTGTAAACACCCCCCGCCGATGGATCTCGTCCGACTCGTTCGATCCCTCCGCAGAACCTCAATGGTCCCAAGTCGGTGCAACTTCCCAGGCTACTCTACCCAATCTCAAGAGTCTCAAGTTCAAGTTCCCGTGGAGAGGCCAGGAATCGGAGACGCTGGAGTGGCGTGCTGCCCTCGACTATTTCGTCCATCTGGGCAAAAGCGCTACTTCGTTGACAATCCAAGACTCGCTCTCTGCGACGGGCTTGGAGAGTACGTTGAGAGCGTTTAATCGCATCCGGCAGGAACCTCTTCGAGAGCTCCATGTGGATGTGACAGTGCTCAGACCTGATGTGGTAGAGATTATCGTCAAGATTTGTCCGAATCTTGTCAAGTTGAACATCGTGTATGGAACACTATGTCCAGATGATGAGCCCGTTTCGTGGACTCTCAATCCTGCTCTGATTGAGGCCGTCTCGGTGAGTATCCATTCATCCTTCTTTTGCTTCGTTTGGTCTTGCTTAATTGCCATGCAATATTTGTCCCTAGGCTAAATTCATTCAGCAAGTCAAAGATCGTGGATGTCACCCATGCCCATCCCTCACGGATATTTCTCTTATGACCTATGCCTTCGGAAAGGGGCTCAAGTACCACCTGCCACTCATGGAGACATACGCGGGGGTTTTGCCGAGCATTGTGTCTTTTGCTGGGATCAGGAACCCCACCGAGGACGCCCTCGGGCATCTTGAACCCAAGATGGCATTCCTGGCGGCGGGGAGTGGAAGGAATAGCGCTTGGAGTTAAGAGGTTGTCTGTCATCGTGACGAGCTATTGCCGTTACCCATTCCCTGTTCTTTTGCCTATGCGTTATTATTATATATGGTGCGCGAATGAACTGGTATGCTTCATTCTATACCCTCATGCTACATTTTTATACTCCCATCCCCGTATGCCCCTTTCTCACTCAAACATCCTTATGCCGGCAATCTGGAACCACGACACAAACTTATTGACCTCAACAAGCTGATTTTTGAGATTGTTTCGACGAGAAAGGTATCGGAACCTCAATTTAGTGTCTCCGACGGGTTGATTACATTTTCCGTTGACAACCTTGGAGAGGTTGCCGTACGTCTCTTCTTGTTCTTATTCACTGCAATCGTTGAATACTCTAACGACTAACTCAATACCTCTCGTGTGCGTGAGCGTGCACACTTTACTAGGATGAACCGTGAACCTCTCAGTCGATCAGGTGTCCTCGGCTGAGATCACGGAGTTGGGACTCCGATGCGACGGCCCATCCCCGAGTGGCCGTCTTTGGTTACGCTTGGGCGTAAAATGCCTCCATCTCCCAAGCCAAGTGAGACTCACAATGAACCACGAAACATGGCTTCTTCCACGACTACCACCACGACTACCAAAACCCTAGAAAATATGCCCAAGAAAAAGTGGAGTGAGTATATAACTTTGGAATCGGAATTCAAGCGACTCTCCAGCCTCTCGCTGACCGTGTCTCACTACCACAAAAAAAACAGAGCTTCCTCAAGATTTCGACGAAACGGGGGAGTACGGCCTCGGGTTCAACACCACCCCTTTCGAAAGCCCCGCCGCCATCGAGAAAGTCAGGGAAATCTACAACAAAAGGCACAAAGGCAATGCCCCCCTGACTCTGTTCGCTATGGCCATGCAAGACACGCTCAGCCAGGCCGTCGAGGACACCTTCCGGAATTACGATAACGCCGTAAGAATTTTTAAAGAGTACCCGGAAATGGAGCTGGTTATGGAGAGCTCCCTCGAAAGGTTTCTTCAGCTAGGTGTGTAAGTCAGTCGACCCTGTTTTTCATTGGCGTTTATCTTGGCACACCGCAGAGCGAATTCGTCCCAGGCCGACGATTAAACCAATCTGGGATGACTCCGATGACGACGAGCCGACCCCTGTCTCAGAGGTAGAAGGCCTATCGCAAGGAGTCGCCCATATCAGCATTCCCAACTGATGAAAGAGCTCCCTGGCACTAGCTTTTCGGTCGATGGGTGGAGGAAATAGACGCAGGCAATCTGAACAGAACTTCTATCCTATGTAGGAGAGGGTATGTGAATTAGATATTGAAGTGGAATACACAGATATTTCGCCCGAGCCCTTGAGTTAGAGCAAAGCGGTTGCCTCCCCCTAACCCACGGACGGTAGAATCCAGCCAAGATGAGACAGCTTGACTTGATGAGATTAGATGAACTCCGTGCATCGGGTGACCATTAGGGAAGACCGATACCAGACTATGGTGGGAAATACGGTGACGACGCCTATGGCACCGAAATGAGGGATGGAACGGATGATGCCAGCGGAGGGTGCGAGATGAGGACTTTGGGGTTGACGTGTTCATTCGGATATCGAATATATGTGATTCGATCCCGTACGACATCGATGGGTAGAGATAATTCCTGCACGAGCTCCAAGAAGTGATATAACGGCCCCCGAGGAAAGTGAATGGAATAGAGAGGCCGTCTATTTACCGGACAAAGAGGCGCTTCGATCGTAAGGGGCGAGCTGCACCCACTCGCCCTGTCTCATCCTGATACATCCGATACGCCTCACGGAGATGGTCTGGTGACAAAGGTCCAGTCTCTCCACGGCGTGCTTGAACGATACGGGCTACAAATAGCAGATATAGAATTTAGGTTAGAGTCAATGACTCAGTTCGGGAATACACGCACCTTTCTCCACCATCTCCCCGACGAAAACCTTGGAGAACCCAGCGATGATCTGAGCCACAGGCATCGAAACTTGTTGACCTAGTGTTTGCTGGATGACTTTCCGGACTGCTTGTTTGGGCAGAGCGTGTCGTCTGTACGCTTCGAACCTATCATACTGCTCCGGCGAGAAATTGTCCATAAGAACCCTGTTTTCAGAAAGCCACCCCGTCAGTCTCATCACACGCGATGAGGGGGAGCGGAACCAGAAAAAGAACGCACTTCAAGTTATCTTTCGACTGGGTCTGGAAAGACAACTGAGCCGAATAATCCTCATCAGCCATCCCCGGTAAAANGCTCATCGTCAACCTCTACATCGTCTTCCGGTGCCGGCCGTCCTTGAAGGATGGGTAGCGGCGGTGGCATGGAGGTGTGACCCTCTCCTCCTCCACCGGCTGCCTGAAGCAGCTGCGAATTCAACATGTCGAGCGCCATCGGCTTCGTGTCTGATGGTATTGTAGCTGATCCAGGCGGGGTCAAACCCGCCATGGGGGCCTGTGCCGCTACCCCCGATGTACCAGCTAACCCACTCGGCTGGGCAGCTCCTGGCACTGGTGTCGAAGGTGTAGACGAAGCTGCACCCCAATTCAACTGCGGTTGATAATGGTTTCCTGTATACTGCGGATTCGTCGCTGTGGGCGTGGGTGTCTGCGGTTGGAAATACGCCTGTTGTATTCGGGGTGAACTGGTGGCTGATGCAGGGTTTTTGGGTTTCCTTCCACGCTTGGCCCCAGTAGGGGCTCCTCTTTGAGCTGGCTTTCCACGTTGAGCGGTCAGTGACCCTGGTTGGGCCGCGATGAATTGGGTCGTTGGAGCCGGGGTTGGAGTCGACGGAACGGATACGCTGAAGGTAGGCTGATTGTGACTATATGGGGTCGACATTTGGGAGATATCAGAGTCTGGAGGACAAAGCGAGTGTCGTTTGTGCGAGTAACCCTCCGAGGCACGATGTCATTGTTTGGTCCAGATGAGATCACCAAACATGCATGATGCACTGAACGACTCAGAGTTGGGAGTGCTAGATTATACTCCAGACTGGCGGTGCGAACGCTCATAACACTGACACTGATCATGACAGCTCAACGTGGCAGAGCACCATTGCAGTGCCACAGACATCCACGGTTGACATCACCACATATTCGCAATGGATTCTCAGGTTAACAGCAACCACGACCCGGAGTGAGTCTACTCATCGTCGTCTCTTTCAAGTCCGGTAGCTAAACGGTCGATCCACAGCGATGTCGACACTGCAAGACTTTTGGTGCACTGAAGAACTAGCACTACATACCTTCGCCTCTTTACCTGCTCCCGACCTTCGAAAGTGCGCTCAGGTTTCCCGGTCGTTCAATCGCATCGCCGTACAGTCGGTCTTGGATCAGCGTAAAATCTGGAACGTACAACGATCTGCAGCCCTTAACCTGGCAGATAATCCGAACGACCTGGATGGTCTTTCAGCACTCCTCCTATCAGTCCATGTCAAGAGCCTGGCCAGTGTCACCTTCAGCCTGGAAAGGGTGGCCTCGCTGCAATCAGCGCTGAAGAGCTTCCACAAAATGCAGAGGCTCGTTGATCGAATGGAATCACTGCATACCGTGGATGTGACTTGGCCTTCAGACACCTACCAGAATCAACCCATCAGCGACAAGATGCTGGCCACTGCATGCAAATGTGTGGAAGAGTTCCTGGACACGATCATTTCCAAGGGTTGTGCTACGTTGTAATTCCGTGGTTTCGACGTCTTTGCATCCAAGTACAAGCTGAGGAAAAACCCTGCTATTACAGCCGCAGAAACACCCAGGGCACCGACGGCTGAGAGGTTATCCTTTTGGGACGGTGCCAGGGGATATCTTCCCTCTCGTCACAACAGAGCAGCTTCGGATGTATTGTCACCGCTTTCAGAAGAGGGCAATTATTCTCGGAAACCGAGTCGCTTTTCCATCTCGACTCCCTGGATATCCCTCACACCTTCCCCGAAGCTCAGCCAAGTCACCAAACTCACGGCATTCTTTGCGGACTCGACTGGGGTCTTCCGACCGCCTTTCTCTCAATGGACCTTCGCCCTCCTTAAAGCATCTCCCGTGACATCCATTACCCTCTCCCTCCAGGATATCCCGAACGATGGCGTTGAGTCCAAACTCATACTCGATCGTTTAGCTGAAGCCATCCCCGATGTCACCACCATACGTCTCTATAATGCCAGGTCAGGCGTCATGAAAGAAGTCGTAGCCTGGCTAGGCCACTTTCAGCAACTGCAGTTTCTTCATATAGAGCCGGAATGCTTCTCTGAAGGAAACAATATTGACGATCTGGATCTTCAAGCCCTCGCACGTCTCCCACACATTGGTCAACTCGGTTCGTCTTCATATTTCATATGTGCCTACCTAGCCTCCTGTCGTAGCATCCGAGTCGACGGAGGACACCTTCCAAGAGATTTGGAGGTGATCATGAGGCACATATGGACGTCGTCTACGGAGTCAGCAGTTTCAGCTTTCATCAAGGACTTTGAGCGACTTCACAACGCAGTCATGGAGACACCTTTCCAATGTCTTTATCACGCCATAGATTTGAGCTTCGACTGCTTTCCTGACAGAGCGAAAGCTTTGGGCCGTATATGGAATCGACTTGACTCCGGTATACTTCGCCCTGTTAGCGACGCCAAGAAAGTATCGCTTGAAGCTCCGCCATGCTTTCGCCCCACCATATCCGGGTCTTGGATATCCCTCGCCTTGCGCATTACGGCGACAGAAGACGAGATACAACGGGGAGTTGTGGATGAAGAAGTTATAGCATTTTGCAGGATGTTCCCGACTCTGCAGGAGATCAGGCTCTTGCCGGATGGCTCCTCCCTTGGTCCGAGACTTCCTCTTAGGCAAGAGCGGTTGGACAAGCTCAAGTCCGTCTGTCCTGAGCTCCAACATGCCTCGCTATTTATGAATGTATGATACGGTCACATTAATGTATATATATTTATGCGCGTCTACAGCTCAATATCGCTTTGCGTCTGATAGTCTTCTCTCCTATTATAAAGCCTAAAAGAAATTTTTGAATCGAAGTGGCCATGAAACAATTGTCTCCCATGCGCCGAAAGTCTGTAGACATAAATTTACAACAACAATCATCTAGTCTGACAAGTTACTGAACCGGTACCATTGACATTCAATAATTCCTGGCGTAATGCCAACTTCCACGCTCTCTCCTCGCCACCTCCGCTCATGCCATCAAAAAGTAAGTCATTCCAGTAAGCAACATATATCTTAGCCCGACTGCTTTCCAGCCCATCTACGCTCCCTTCCTCTTTGCCTCCTCCTTCTCCTTCCACCATTTTTATTCCTGTTATTTTGACCCGACCTCGGAGTGACAGGAAAGTCGGGCTCGACTTCGTTAAGCTCAAAGGTCAAAGTTTCTTATCAAGTTATTCACACTATCTTTTCTTAGACACATTTTCTGAGTTTATGGGAGTCGCATCTTTCGGACCGTAGGAAGAAGCCGTATTTCGTGGTTAGTTGTGAGTCTTTGGGGCGCGGGAGAAAAGGAGACGATTTACCGCCCAAGCACGACCAAATGTGACGCAGGTGGGCTGCTCCAGAGGCGCTTGAAGCGATGTGTTCGGTTCGAACACGCCCTCGTGAAATGCAAGAAGCAATTATTTGGCGGTTACAGCTAGATTAGAGCGTATGATGAATCAGTACTATCTAAACAAAGATTCTATTGCATTTCGTCGTTGTGGGCGTGGGTGTCCGCGGTTGGAAATACACCTGCTGTATTCGGGGTGAACCGGTGGCTGACGTAGGGTTTTGGGGTTTCCTTCCAGGCTTGGCCCCGGTAGGAGCGCATTATTGAGCTGGCTTTCCACGTTAAGCGGTCAGTGAACCTGGCTGGGCCGCGATGAACTGCGTTGTTGGAGCCGGGGTTGGGGTCGACGGAACGGATACACTGAAGGTAGGCTGATTGTGASTATATGGGGTCGACATTTRTTCCCTTTCCCGATCGTCTTGTCGTGCTTGTGGACAAACTTCGAGGCAAAGAGTCAAAAGACAGATGTTGTTAACGAAAACGTTGGTAAGAAGGCGAGGAAGTGATATTTGTAGACATATTTTCGAAACTGGTCATCATAAACTATACCTCGAATGTATTGACTTTTACTTGTGTCTTATAACCTGCCCTGTTTCGTTACCCTGAGCAGAATAGTATTAATTTTTGGCTTGGTTTCTATCTGTATTTGGCCGTAAAGCAAGAATTCATTCCCGCTACTTTAGTAGTGGGTCTTGTGGTGCACGCCCGCAAAACACCGATCACCATCAAGTTTTTGTGTCCGAGTGGAGCCGCCACGGTCCGGTCGTCTAGAAATGGATTTTCGTTTGTACTTGTCCCTTCTTGTTTGTAATTGTGCTAGCCCCTTGTCTCAATTCAATCGCCTGGTTGTTCCTCGTTCATAACCAGTACGTTTACAACCTACAATGACGCTCCTAATCGACAATCGTCGCGACCTTCGTGTCGCTATTTGCCCCGAATCCCCTTCGTCGTTCTCCACCTCTGTTTTACCTGCCCATCGCAGCTATCTTGTCTCTCTCGTGTCCGACTCGCACTGCACTTCAACGCCCGTGCTCTTCCACATTCACAACATCGAACCATGGGACGTCGTTCTAGGTAACGATTGTCTCGAAATTTTTCGCTCTTCTTGCAGCGATATCTCTTTGCCTTCGCTGCCCATCTTCGGTTCGTCCCTTCACCACGCTATCCAGGCTCTTCTCACTGTGTCGCAGATCATCTTTGCTCAGTCGACTGCCCTCTCCCAGCTCCTCCTTCCCCTGTTTCCTCTTCAGTCTATGTTCCTTCCTCCCATGAATCTACTCGGGCTCACCATTTGACCTCAAATGGTTGTTCTACTTCTCGGACTTTGGATAGTCCTGCTAATGATGTTCCCCATGAAAATAATTCGTTCAAATCCGTCAATTCTGTTGGCTACGACGCATGTGTCAAGTTTTTGTACTCTTCTTCAAATTCTAGTATGTTTGCATCCCCCCTTCGCTGCTTCCCTCGAGAGTTTGCGTCACATGCTTGACCTCCATGGCCTCGATTACCGCGGCGTTGCTCAATCGACTGCAGAATGCCGCAGCCTGTTGCTTCGTCATTTGTTCTCGGGCTCATGTTGGATGGAACGCACTTTTGGTGTTGCGCGTGATGGATGCCGAATGTTTTCGATGGGATTTGCTTCATCGTCTGCAATGTCACAGACCCTCTTCAACTTGTGTCACACTTCGACATCGATGCAAATGTCCACGGACAATATGCATATTTTAGCATCTGATCTGGAACTCCCAGTTATCCGAGGCTCAATTAAATATCGGCGCCGTCTCCTTCGGGCTTTCCAACAACAATCCGCTGCCATCGCCCAACCCAGCTTCGTATCTGGATCTGCGCTGGACGACCAACACGCCTTTTTGCACTCGTTTCGTAGACATTCGACCTCTTATCTATTTAATGTCGCTAGACAACATCACATACCTGTCGACCGCGTTACTGCTACTAGTTCTTCCCTGCGTACATGCCTCATGAATCATTTTCTTTCTTGTGGCTGTTTTATATCTTCTCGCTCTTCGTCCCCTGCCGTCGGGTGCTTACAGTTCGCTTCTTACTTGCGAAATAATGTCAACGCTCGACTGTTAAAAGATGTTGAGGTATTTCAGGATGTTAATGATGAATTTAATGACCGTTTGCAGTATCTACGCCTACTCGTCGCCATGAAATCTTCTTTCAAGAAAGATGATCTTCTTGAGGCATGTCAACTGTTATCTTTACCCGTTAATGCCTCATCTCCGTTTAAGACCATTTGTAGCACTTTCCATAATTATATTCTTGAGGTGCGTGCCCAGATATTGAGTCGCATGCCTGAATCGATTAATCACGATCATTGTAGGAATACGCAGGCATATGAATGGCCATCCATCGTATCCGATGAGGTGAAAAATGATTGCATTCGTCAGTTTCGTGAAGCAACATCCACTGCCGCACTTCAAACTCGTGTCTGCGCTGCTTGTAGCGAATCTGTGCGACTTGCATCATTGACTACGGCGTATGTTTCTGACCTTGATTTATCACCTTTGTATAGACCCGACGTTCGTTTCCAGCGTTCAGGGCCCTCGGTCGTCGATCCCACATATAACGCGTCACGCCTTGCCTCATTTACAGACAACACCCCGTTTCGGTCAGAGCCCAATGTCCTGCTGGATCGCGACGGTGTTTTTCGTGATCATAATGAACGTTACTGCTTGCGCTTGTGTTCCCAATGCCACAAATGCTTGAGTAAAGGTACCACACCTCCTCTTTCGATTGCTAACCACAACTACATTGGTACAGTTCCTGATGAACTGAAGGATTTGTCCGTTGTGGAAGAGGCTATGATCGCTCAGTGCCGCTCAAAATGCTGGATTCTGCAGCTTCGATCCAATGAACAGTCAGGCAGCCTTCCGTCAACTCAACGCGGTGTCCGAGGTAATTTAGTTATATATCCCCAAGATCCAGGTTCTGTCTCTAAGCTTCTACCACCTTCTATCGATGAGCTAACTAAACCAATATGTGTTATTTTTGTAGGCTCTTACCGCCCGTCTCAAGAATGGCTTCAAAAACATGCTAAACCATTGACTGTTCGCCCACACCGTGTACGTCAAGCTTTGTTGTGGCTCAAGCGTTGGAATCCACTTTACTCGGACATTCAAATCAATGAAGACGTTCTTAACTCTTTACCCTCTGAATCTGTACTACCTGTGGATGTACATCAACAGAAAGCGTCACCTGGATCAGACATTACAACTTCAAGGTATGACAATGATCAACGCTCGCAACCACCCTCCTCCGTCAGTGCCGATGAGCCCGAACTCATTTTTGACAAAACAGTGATTAATGATGCTACATCCAGTGCCACTGCTCACGAGCTCCGTGCTCTGGCCGCGAAACATATGAAAGAAAAGGGCGGCTCGTTCTTTCAACTACCTCATAGTCATGATCCTTGTAATGAATTCCATAACCAAAATCTCATCCCGATGACTTATCCAACCCTCTTTCCATATGGACTCGGTGGTTTTGAAAATCGTTCCCGCTCTCAACCTCTCAGTTTTACACGTCAAGTGCAACACATGTTTGCGCTTCATGACCGTCGCTTCCAAGAGCATTATTCATTTCTGTTTACGGTTTTTAATATCTTTCAGCGTCGTCAAGTCCTTCTGCAATCACATTACCAAGTAAAACGGAAGCACTTTGCCCAGTTTTCCTCAACTTTCTCAGAAGTAACCACTGAACAAGTTCACGCCATCACCGAAAGAATTTTGAATGGTGAATACTTCATACCAGTGAGTGAGGTAGNAAAAAAAAATCGCTCGCATGTTACAACAAATTAATGTCGTTACCGCCCATGTTCCAGGATCTTCAGCATCGAAACAACGGATGAGAACTGAAATTCGTGCTATGATGATGTCGAAAGGTTTGCCTAGTTTCTACATTACTATCAATCCTGCTGATATTTATTCCCCCATTGTCAAAATTCTTGCTGGCGACTCTTTCGACGTTGATAACATTCCAGAATCTGATGTTCCTATGTACTTCAATCAAGCTTCTCTTATTGCACGTAACCCGTGTGTCGGTGCCCAATTTTTTTGACCTCTATATCTCAGCNTTTTTTGTCTACACTTTTGCACTTCAAGAAAGGTGAAGTTACGCAAAGTCCTGGAGTGCTGGGCGTGTGTGATGGATATTATGGCTGCGTGGAGGCTCAGGGACGTGGCTCACTACATTGTCATATGCTAGTATGGATAAAGGACAGTTTAAATCCAAATGAATTGAAAGACAAGGTGCTGGCGGATGATCATTTCAAGACCCGCATGATTGATTACTTGAACGATTGCATTGCAACGTCAATACCTATGGACCCAGTCCCGGACACTGACATTCCGTCTTCCAAATTTCATCCATGCGCTGTTCGGGGTCTGGATCCTACCATCTTCGCACGTAACCATCCATCACGACGAAAAGATATTCACCTCATTAGCGAGAATTCCCAACGCCATATTCATACTGCTACTTGCTACAAGTACTGGAATGGTCCTGGTATGCCAAAGGAATGCCGCTTTCAACTTGGATTAGAGAATTACCGAGAGACAACTTCGTTTGACGACAGTGGGCAGTTGTGCCTAAGGTGCCTTGATGGTCTTGTCAATAATTTCAATGAATCCATAACAGAAGCACTGCGTTGTAATACTGATGTGAAATTCATTGGGTCTGGTACGTCTGCTAAAGCCATCCTTTACTACATTACAGACTATATTACAAAGAGTCAACTGAAGGCCCATGTTGGATATGCTGCCTTGGAAACCGCACTCGATAAACTGAGTGAAAATCAATGCCTTGACTCATGTTCTAGAGCGAAAACTTTGCTTCAAAAAGCGGCATTTGCTCTGATAGGTAACCAGGAACTATCCGCACAGCAAGTTATGTCGTACTTGTTAGATTTCGGTGACCATTATACTAGCCATCGGTTTCGATCACTGTTTTGGCCTAGTATCGTCAAATATGTAAACTACTCTTTCCATCGTGAACATGATTCTACACTCAACACACCCACCACTGAGGTAGAAGCTGGGGCATTCTCCTCTCATAACATTCACAATCATGAATCATTTGATCCAACACAAGCAGACGTCTCCAGTTGGGATGATGAGGATGATATTGGAATTGCGGTTGCGGCTGATGGCTCCGTATTTCATAGAACTTCACAACTTGAAGACTATCTTGGCCGATCGCCATTGTTATCGTCAATCAATCTATGGGAATTTGTATCACTATACGAGAAAACAAAACTTCGTTCACGGAAAGCAAACAGATGTTCAGATGAGCGAAATGAAGACTCCAGTTCTGACGATGAACCTATATTAGAAACTTCTATAACGGAGCCAAATCCTCCGCCGTCTAATCACGCTCGTATCAGATATGATTTTTTGGACAGTCATCCTGACCACCAATCACACAGAATTGTCAAGTTGAATGGTGTTAATTCATATCTTCCTGTGCCGATTGGGCCTGCTATTCCACGCCGTGATCAACCTGCTAAAGCTGAAGACTATGCTCGCTTAATGCTCATATTATTCAAACCCTGGACAATTCCCCAAGATCTGAAAAACCATGATGAGTCCTGGATGGATGCATTTGCAGAATTCAATGACACATGCAGCGACACAAGCAGAGAGATCATGACCAACATGCAGCTCCTACATGAATGCAAGGACAGTAGGGATGATTATCATGCCCAAAGGCGTGAGCGGACACGGAATTATCGTGATCTTGGCTCTTTTCAAGGTGGTGGTCTTGATGTATTGACTGAAGATGAAAACGCAGTTGGCATTCGAGAGATTAACACAGATGTGTTGCTAAATCATATCACAGAAATGTCAAACTTGACTAGTCGTTACGCTGAACGCCAAAATGCTGATCAGTCTATCTGCCTTGACATCTTGCGCCAAAACAATATTTTCGGTCATAGCCCTGCAGAAACTTGCAATAAGTCAACACAGGAATCTGTAAATTTGATAACAGAAGACCAACTGGACTATGAGTCTCTATGGTGTATAGAATATGAGGAGCGCAAACGTGCATGGAAATCAAATGGTGGATCTGACACAACAAGCACCCAGTCAACATCCGAACACGATGCCCCCTCTGGTGTACATTCAACATCTATCAACTCTTTGAATCCCTGTCAACAGGTTAAGCCTGAAGTTTGCAACTTAGCCGTCTCTTCACACATATCAAAGGTCCCTTCTTTAGCTGATATTCAGTCTACGATCGCAGTACAGGAGCATTTAAACACAAATCAATTGATTGCCTTCAAATTGGTGACTGATAAGATTGTCAACAATACTATCGATGATCCGATACGACTGTACATTGCTGGAGCTGGTGGCACAGGCAAATCAACGGTCATTCGAGCACTACGGCAATTCTTTCAGATAACGAATCGTGCACATGAACTTAGAGTGGCTTCGTACACCGGTGTGGCTGCAACGAACATACAGGGGATGACTTTACACACAGCACTGTCCCTGGGGCAAAATATTCATAACAAAAACTCCTCAGCGTACAAAGATCTTGTGGCATTGTGGGAACATGTCCGTTTTCTCATAATCGATGAGATTTCAATGATTGGGTGTAAATTGCTCCACAAAATTAGTGAAGCCCTGTCACTTGCCCGTCAGAGCTCACTGCCATTTGGCGGGATTAATGTCATTTTTGCAGGTGATTTTGCACAACTTCCACCGATTGCTGATGTACCGCTCTTCCATGAAGCATCACATCATGCTGCTGGTACTGAAAGAGGTCAGGAGCGAGTGTTTGGCAAACTTCTGTGGTTTTCAGTCAACAAAGTTGTCATTTTGACTGATGTAATGAGACAGGATCCTAACAGCGAGAGCGAATTCATTGACGTGTTACATCGGTTGCGAGTGGGAACATGCACTCCTAATGACTATCAGATTTTAACTGGCCGTGTCTTGGACCGTGTAGCTCGCTCGTCGTTGCCTAATGGCTTCCAAACACCAATTTTAGTCTCTGACAATTCCGCCAAAGATGCCTTCAACGAAGAGGCTGTTGTAACACTTGCACATAGCTTAAGCCAAGAGTTCCATATGTATCACTCCCATGATGAATTTAAAGGTGAATCAATTGGCCCAGGAGCGTTAAAGACAGAGCTAAACCAGTTGAGTGGAAGCATTGTACATTTCCGAATGGGTTGCATGCCGCTGACCATTGGCATGCCCGTAATGCTGTGTCAAAACCTCGATGTTGGCATGGGCATTGTGAATGGAACGCGAGGTATTTTGAAGCGGATTCGATACACAATTGATGACCATGGACAGCGTCGTTTGCGCTCTTGTGTAATGGAAAGCCCCGACTACACCGGTGCCCAATTTACAGGCCTTGGGCCTAATGAATTCCCCGTATTTGAAGATGAGGTAGTAATTGAGCTTAAACACCAATACTCAGGTGTGAAATACTACATCACGAGGCATCAAACGCCAATTGTGCCAGCTTTCGCTATGACGGTGTATAAAGCACAAGGACAGACGCTCAACAGCGCAATTATTGATCTCCAGAGCTGCAATAAACCTGCATCGGCATATGTCATGCTATCACGGGTAAAAGAACTCAAGAATTTGTTCATCTTGCGCGATTTTCCATACCAAAGAATAAGTACTCGGCCTGAGGGCCAACTTCGCAAGGAATTTCATCAACTAAAGGTTTTGCGAAATGCAACTTTGGGTGTTCTGGGGGTTAGAAACATCCCAAAATTATCCCCATTGGACGAACATTCCTTGGCTTTGCAACAGGAATTGCAGTTGGCAATGCAGACCCATCCAGATCGCAACAGTGGTATAGATTTCAGAAAGGCGCTCGATGCGTTGTGCGTGATTCAGCGGGAAACAGGGCGGGCGCTAATTGAAGGCAATGCTAATAATGGCACATTTACGTCAATAGTGGAACAAAGTGGTGCCACATCAGACAGCCGACACACATCGTCCAAACGTTCATCATCATCGCTGGAGCAGTCAGACTGTGTGTCTGACACTCAACGCGGTACGAAAAGGAGAAAGTTGCCCTAAATTTGTGCTATAAAGTCGGCATGCACTGGTGAGTGAGCATGCCAACAGTGCCTCAGTACGTTCTAGATTCAATCCTACGCTCTTCACCCACTGTCGTACTCCTGCTCTTACCATGGCACCAACTGTGCCCTCCCGCCCTACATCGCCTGAACGCGACGCTGCAGAATTGGCTGCAGACGTCACCACCAACCAGTATGAACGCCGTGCCCGAAAGGGTGGAATTTACGACCAGCTCGTTGAGCAGATTGCGGCTGCTGCTCCCCAATTTATTGCCTCAGGTTCAGTCATGCATGGCGTACAGTACCTCTCTCACTACGTCCCGGCCCAGACCAACAATGGGTGGAACAAACTCTCGTTCAAGTTGAACGATTCTAAAGGCGAGGAGTTTCGGACCTGCATTTTCGGGGAGATGGGTGGAACAAGGATTGGCACAGCGATTGGGGCAAAGGGGAATTTCTACAGTGGCAAGGACGGTGACACTCGGGTACGTGATGATTGATTCTATGTTCACCTCGCATTGACATGCTGCACTAGGTGATCGAGGATAATACGACCGTTCGCAATATTTATATGCTTACGGGTCCCGAAGGTCACCATGAGCTCGTGCGAGCTGCATGGGATAACCAAATTCATGAGCTCAATAACGCCTTTGGCGATATCGTTATTGAATTCAATGTGAGTCCGACAATTAAACACTTGTATTTAAGCTAACACCATGACTCATAGCTCGCTGAGAACGCACTTAAAGGGATTGTGTCTGGCGACCCTCGTGGTGATATCTTTGCCATTCGTGCTGCAGGAGTTCCGATCTACAAGGTGCGTCAACCGGTCTAACAGTTGGGCAGAAGATAATGTTTTATCAGAACTTAGGTCGCGCTACCAATGGTCGGTCTGCACTTCCGTCCACGCCTGCGACGAAGCGCACCGTGATATCAACGTCTTCAATTGCATCCATGCGCGATGCTGGCAGTGCAGTTACAGGCTCTTCGCCTGCTCAGGGTGAAAGCGCTGTGGCCTCTACCACGGCCTCCAGGGCGAATTATATTGAAGGTACCAAAGGTATGTGGCAGTACGTATGCGTTGATAGCAGTAACTGACGGCGATGACAAGTTACTGAACAAACCACTTACGACGTGTCGTGTCTCCCAGACCATGCAGGTCCCATGTTCAAGCATCAACACTGCGTCGTGGTTCAGCCAAGGATTATTGACGTTGATGGGAAGACGTTGGTGAAGCCATGGCAGATCCCTGAAAAACTGAGGCCTGGGACTTTGGTTTTAATGGAGGGAACGTTCTCCGTGTGGTTCATCCCTGGCGGTAATCCGGTACGTTTATTGATTATGGTAGTGCGAGTGGCACTGACAGCGACTGCGATTTCTATTAGGTGTTCCAATACACCGCAAGTGCTATAAAGATTTTGGACGAATCCGATGAGGAACCGCAGCTCCCTACGATTCAGGAAATGACCCCGAAAAAACCGCCGACGTACAACAACACTCCGAAGCGACTTTCGGCGTTCGAGGATTTCGGTTCCCCAGTCAAGAAGCCCAAGTCTCAGCAAACTGACAAAAAAGATGATTCCGCCACCAAGTCCAAGGGTAAAGGGAAGGCGAGGAACTGATTGCTTATTGCCCGTCTTGCGTCATTATTGAGTTCTCGGTTCTGTTAAATTCTTACAACTTGTACTTATAGTCCAATCACACACGCTTGTGACGTCCTAATTCTAATCGATGTAATCTTGTACTAAATATGATTGATAACTTCCATCGAATGCAGAATCTGCTCGAACTGCATCTCGGTACTGCTAGTTTTCCTGCAACATTCAATCAAGGAGTGTTTGGATAACAAAATGAACACGCACAATCGAAGAGAACAGGTAATCCAAACAAAGCGAGCTTGGTCTAGCAGCAGGGGCCAAAAATTTGGCGAGTAAGAGCGTCCACGATGATCATCAATATGTGGAGATACGACAACAAGGTCAGTATCCATGATCGGACGATAGATGTCGGCAGGATCCATTAAAGCGTTCATATGGTTTTCACCGTTATCCAGTAATCGTCCATCGTTGTCGGCAAACACAGGTTCAGAATAAATGATAAATGAGCGTGCACCCGCAGAGTCTTGGTGCCAAAAGGGAGTTACTGGCCAATAGTTAACTAGATGTCCGCGGAACAGGACAAAGATTCGGTAGACGGACCTTGATTCAGGACGGTTGTTGGAGTCGAGTCCATTACAGCCTCCAGCAAAGTCAACATCCGAGCGCTCTCGTCAACAAGTTCGATCATTGACAAGTGATGTTCCTCGGCGGTTTCAGCAGGCAGTCTAGAGAAGTGCTCGTGCGTCAATGGAACACATTCAAATACTGCTCGAGTATGAAGTAGGCGCGAGCGGGTCCAGGCGGACGGTTCAAGCTCTAGATCGAAGTAGGTGGAATGCTTGTTAAAGAGTCCTCGGGGGTTGTAGACTGCAGGAAAAGAAAAGAGTGCTTCCGTAGGCGGGGTACAGTGAGAGTCAAGAACCCAATCAAATGTAGGGTAAGTGGCGCCGTGGTCATCAAGAAAGCTGGATGGCCGGGGGTAGATAGATTCCAGTCGGTCGATATTTGGCAAATGAGAGGAGCCAGCTCGTAAAATAGATAACCTCTTGAGTGAGAGAGTGGTGAATATAGGGATAGACGCCATTGGTAGAAGGAAATAAAGGAGAGATGTGTAACGCGCTGGGGAGACGTGGGCGGCGGACACGTCGGCGGTGAGCGAATGTGGAAACAATGAGGTCACAACAATCGACGTTACGCAACGTCGCTGACACGAGAGAAATACGGCGGCAGGTGAACGATCGGTGAAGGCGTCAGTAGGGTCAACGTCATGCCGAGGGCAAGGGTGGCTGTTTGCAATGTAAAAGTAACGGTCAATACATTCACCCCAACTGAAGGGTTATTCAAACTGAAACTGATGGAGTCGGCGGTGGAGACGAATTTCACGGTGAATATCTATTAAAATAGCGGTAAGGCTGAAAGATTGAAATTTAATGATGTCTTATAACCCTGCATTTCGGCGTCCTGCACTTTCACTCTTCACTCTGCTGGAAAAATCGAACAACAACGGCGTAAAACCAATCGTAAATGAAAAAGGAGAGCAAGAATACATCATTGATGAGATTGTAGATGCAGAATATGACTGGAACGGGGACATTTGGTACAAGGTACGATGGTTGGGATATGGCGTGAACGATGAAACCTGGGAGCCGTATGAAGAATTGAAGGAGTGTGAAGCGTTGGATAGATGGGAAAAAGCTCAAAAAATCGTACGTCTGACGTGTTCTAATCTGAATACATTTGAACGACTCCACAGCGAGTAGGCATCGAATTCGTGGAGGGCAAGAGAGTCGTACACAACTTCATACTAGCAAAAAAAMCAATGCGCGTCGCTGTGGGGAACCTGATAGAAATAGCAATGAAACCGAAATGGGGTACTTAAGTATTGTATGTTAATTGCGAATTGACTGTATGGTGGCAATAGTAGCGGGCTATGGCCACTCGTTGGCCGCTGCCCAACTTATTGCCCATGCTCGGGGCTGAAGCAAGGAATAAGGCGTCGGCCCGGCCGCGCCACCTAGTCTGAATTTGTCCTGACTTTGAAAATTTGTGAGCCCGCTTGTACGAATGAGCGCCTCACCTGTCTATCCTAAGTTTCAACTCCTCCATTCAGAATATGGCCCCTGGTAAGTAACACATACCTTGATGTACTTCAACAAGGAGTCTAATGGGAGCAGTATTAGAGGCGAATCGACCAACAATCCTTCCAGATCTTTCAGAAGATGAGCTTTCTTCAGCGAGAGCAGAGATGGAGGCCTCTTCCAGAAGGCTCAAGGAAATTCGCGAACAAATACGCGTCCTTGAAGTAGAAGAATCCCTGATCAAAGAAAGAATGGGCACCCTTTCATACATTCTATCGCCTATTCGCCACATCCCAGAAGACATCCTTCGGGAAATATTCGTCCGAACCCTTCCATCGCAGCGCAACAGTGCCCTGACTCCAGGTGTACCCCCTATCTTGCTTACCCATGTTTGTCGAAGGTGGAGATACGTTTCCATTGAGCATGCCGCTCTGTGGAAATGTTTGCGGGCGACAATTTATCCGGATACGTTTACGAGCTCCCAGGTTCAGTTGTTGAAGGAGATGCTGGGTCGGTCGAAGGCACCACCATTCAATCTGAGCATAACGGTAGTTCCCAACCGGTCATCGCTTCCTCAAGACTTTTTGAACGCGATTATCTTGCCAATCGCCGCATCATTAACCGAGTTGTCTCTCGGCAAAGCGATGAGGATTTCCAACCTTCGCACCCTTCCAAGGCACCT
>JANBPK010001280.1:0-34702 GCA_027579435.1 Candolleomyces eurysporus | reverse complement strand
GTAGGAGGCGGCGGAGGTACATGGCTCTGTGGTCGGGCAGGTGGTGGACGTGGTGGTGCATTACCATTTGTCCTGGGGGGCGCTGAAGGTGTCACTGGGGATTCTATAGATGATGAAGTAGATCCATTGCGAGCGTGAGCTCTCCTTGCAGGAACCGCCGGAGGTACACGCTTTGACCGGCTTGCAGGAGGCGGGGGAGGTTTCTTAGGCTGGGTTTGCTGTTGCTCGTTCTTGACATATGCCTTGATAAACTCCATTTCCCTCTCGATAACCTCCTTTCCAACACCTTGGCTCTCGAGCTTGGTGAGAAACGCAGACCATGATGGATCGACGCCGCGAGAAGTGAACCCAGCATCCGCGTCGTACCCCATGTGCGCAACGTGGATGAAGGAACCTTGCTTGGGTCCGGAAATCATGGACTTGTCGATCTTTCCCCCCTTCGCCGGTTTGCTACGCTTCTTTTCAGCCTTCGGTTTGGCTACAATGAGAAATTAGCTACGCGACATTAAAAAGTGATTGCTTCGACCTACGTTTCTTGCCGTCCTTCTTCGAATTGACCTTCTTCCAGAAGTCCCGGGCTTCGACTTCACTGGCGAATACGAATCCAATGTAGCATTCCTATGACGGCGGTGAGGTAACTTCACACAAGTGAAGGACAATATACTCACATCCCCAGAAAACGAATGGAAGAACGCTCTGTCCGGATTGTATTCTAAGTCCTGATAGATCTCGTGCTCCCAAATAACACCCCTCGTGCCTTCTAGGTCTACCATTTTGAAAAATGGAACTCCTTGAGGATTTAATGCGAACGCAAGACCACCCTGGAGGCCGCTGTATGCCCATTTATTGGGGTCTGGATAAGCGTAGTAGATTCGAGCAAGTGTGGCATAGAAAATCTTGTTGAGGTCTTTCGGGATCGCCNTTTTTGACTTTAGCCTTCTCCTCTTCGTTCAGAGTAGATTGGGAGGGCATTCTTGGGGTATTTCTACTCCCTTTGGCGGCAGGATAATCTGTGGATTTCGAGGTTAGAGGGGTAGAGAGACAAGGTGCGCAGGCGCTGTGCTTTCGACACAATTGAATTCCAGGGGCTATGACAAACACAACGTCACGATGGCTGTGCCGCAATGCTTGTGACAGCTTGTGACGTCTTGTGACGTCTGAATCTCCTGGTGGGCACTGTCCGCAACTCTTCGAGCCCGTCCTACGCTGGNAAAAAGCTACTGCAAACCTCGATCTCTGATAGGTATACTACATTTTAATTCTCCTTAAATATGCCCAAGATATCGCTGGCTCTCGTCAGTCAGCGCTCAGCACTCAGCTTCAGCGACTGCGCAATTGTTTTAGGCAGGCTTGGCTACTTGGCCGCAGCTATTATTCTGGTTGCTAGGTTGTACAGCTTTCATCCACCTGATGCGTCTCGAAGCCAAACTTCAGAGCTTGGACTCTGCTCTTCGCCTCTGCTGGAATGCCAAATCGTCCAAAAGTATTGATCAATTTTCATTATTCCAGTTCGCGAGCATGCAGTCAAAACTTGATACCTGTGGTACTTGGATACATTTGTGCTCCGGACTTTCAGCGGTCCCATTGTTCATTCAGCCCAGTCGTCAGTAATACGACATTCTGCTAGCCGTTCCAATACATCCAGCATTTTGGAGCGAGATGGCGGAACTTCCAAAGCTATCAACTATCATGATCAGCTTCTACTGCGTCGAGCAATTCACCCAATGTCTAAAAGAAGATTCGCTGGACTCAAGCACATTTGAACGACATTTCCTCAGCTTCTCAGAGTCGTTTTCCGCCTTTCATAACCGTATTTTTCGAAGGTTACAATGCCAGAAATGTCGCGATCGTAAATGTGGACGACTCAGGTCCATTCCGGCAGTCAACTTTTGAACGTTGGAGGAAAATATCCGGCTCTGCGCTGGAATCGAGAAGGGGTTCGAGTCAATCAATTTCTTCAAGTAGGAAGCATACGTGGACGACAACTTGGAGGAGCGTCTTTCAAGCTTCTTTGACCCCGTTCAGCAGTATGGATTATCTGCTGCCCGTGATACGTCTTTTGTTAGTGTGACCACGAATCCGAACTTATGACAATAAGGGTACTTTTAAGCTATGGATAGATTCTATCTTTAAACTGTACTTTTCTTTCTTCCTGCGATGTGGATTTGGGCACTGTAGATGGAGGGTAATACGCTCCTGGACCGTAGGGATGCCCTAAGGGCACTTGAGGTTCATGGTTTGTGAGCAACCTCTTTTATATGTCTTCAGCAACGTCACTACTTCAATTGGGAGTAATTTGTCATCTAGTATCGAATCTCGACGCACTGTGTGGCAGTCGTATGTATTGTTGAAAGCCCACCCCAATTCATGCCTCATTTCCGTCCGTTCGACTGAAACGAGGATCTTTCAAATTCTTGAAGTTTGATGAATGGCAGAAGCAGATGTAGTATCTCTGGGAGGACCCTGAAGTCGTTTGAATTAGGCCATTGCAGTGACTATGAGGCCCGGGCGTGCAACCGCGTGACTGGGACTACTTCGAGTCAGAGGCATTGAAACTGATCGTTGGAACATGGTCTTGCACCGTGACCTACCTACCTACTTTTCACTGGTCTAGCGCTACATACAGGTTACAATACATCAACACGGATCGATGCAGAACTCATTGGCATATGCAAAAAAGAAAAATCGGAAAGCGAAACAGCTGCCGAACGATTGGGCTTGAAGGCTGCCTTTCACTAGCATACATTTAACGACTTGGTAAAAGATGATGATCAACCGACAGTTTCGACCGCACAGGTCGTAAGCATCAAGCTTGTTCTGAGTGAAAACTGACCGTGACCGTACGGTGTGACATTGGCAGTGGCCTGGGCAAATCAATTGATCACGCCTGACTGCGCTCTTCAACTTTGTTCTTTCTTGGTGCACCTCTATCTGCGTTCAAGGGACCCAGAGTCTCGTAACGAGATTTCTCTCAGTTTATCTTCATTATAATCACTCTGCGGAAGTCATCTTGCTTACACTTGAACCCTAACGTACGTTTCCCAGAGTTCATCTGGTCCGGCTTTTTGTTGCTTACCCAGGAGATCAGACCTACATCTATCCACAATGCTTGAAGAATTTGTTCAGACGAGACTTCCACCAGAAATCCTGTCTAACATCTTTATGTTCTGTCAAGCCAACTCCAAGAGGGGCGACCCGAATACGGCATTCAATCGAGACTGGATACGCGTTAGCCACGTCTGTCGCCAATGGCGGGATGTGGCTCTGGGTTGTCCAGATCTATGGAGCACCATCCAGCTCGACGAATCTCAAGAGAAATATTTGACCAGCTGGTATGCGTCGCAGCTGGAAAGGGCCGAAAACTATCCACTTGCCATCGAAGCGTCCATAGAATGGATTCCCAGTCAAGAAACCATTGGCTGGGTAGTTTCTCTCCTTCCGCGAATAACAAGTTTAGACGTTCAAGGCCATGACGACTGCGTGATGGAGTTTTTAACGGGTTTCGCTGACTTGTGTGCACCGGCGCTTCTATCAATATCGATTGACACATTTGGGGAGATTCCCCCGTCGTTATTTGGAGGAGGAACCCCGCAATTGCAGTTTATTCGCTTGGAGGATTGCAGCAAGCTCCCGGTAGCCAGCCCCATTTTCCAGAGCCCGTCTCTGACGCACCTCGAGCTGACCTACATTATTGATTCCCCACCGTGGCCCTGGATACATGGGCTGCTACAAGGAGTCTCCGGGACATTGAACACGCTCATCTTCGACCACGTCCTTCCCAATAGATATCCAAAGAACGACAACAATTCTTTGCCTATCCTCGAGCTCTCTCGACTGCAGCAGATATCGCTGTTCGAAACCTTTCATATCCTATCCGGCTTCCTCAACTCCATCCGAATTCCAGCATCAACACGCGTAGATCTTTGGATATCGCAGGTTCAGGATGAGGTCTATTACGAAGATATTTACGCGGCCCTCTCCAACGCCCGGTCGACGACTTTCAGCCCAAGGGGTTTGCTCATGACCCAGGGACATTCACCGTCGCATTGGATCAAGACCGCTGCCGACTTGCGCATCGAAGGATGGGAAGATCGCCCCCTAGTCAAGAGCGACCGTATTTCGGACCAACCTCCTTTGATAAGCTTGACGTATACCCCAGCCTTTATGCCAGTGGGCCTCGGACAGTGGGTCAAAGCAAAGCCATCGTTTCCTATATACTCGAAGCAGCAGTTCTCCATCCCCGGTCTTTCATCCTTGCATTTGGAGTCGCTGTTCATTCGGCCCAGTCAGCAGCGATATGGTATTCCGCAAGCCATTCCAACGCACCCGACATTTTGGAGCGAAATCGCAGAACTTCCCGAGTTGTCAACTATTATGATTGACCCTGACTGCGTCAAGCAATTTATCCGATGCCTCAAGGAGGATTCGCTGGCTATTCAAGCGCATCCGGACGGTACTTCCTCGGCTGCTCGGCGCCGTTTTCCAGCTCTCAAAATCGTATTTTTCGAAGGTTACAATGCCAGGAACGTCGTAAATGTGGACGGCCCAGGTCGATTCACGGGGTCAACCTTTGAAA
The DNA here is from genome assembly GCA_027579435.1 of Candolleomyces eurysporus. Lineage (NCBI taxonomy): Eukaryota > Fungi > Basidiomycota > Agaricomycetes > Agaricales > Psathyrellaceae > Candolleomyces > Candolleomyces eurysporus. The sequence goes on along the minus strand of JANBPK010001280.1, from coordinate 30,126 downwards.
CGTTGGAGGAAAATATCCGCCTCCGGGCTGGAATCGGGAAGGGGTTCGAGTCAGTCAAGTTCTTCAAATGGGAAGCGGATGTGGACGACGGTTTGAAGGAGCGTCTTTCAAGCTTCATCGACTCCGTTCAACAGTTTGGATTGTCTGCTTCATGTGAGAAGTTTTCAACGGTTAGGGGGTGACGGCCAACTATCGAATTTCTTTCGGTTAGAAAAATGAATATGAACTCGAAGTGGTGGATAGGAGAGGATGGATTATTTTGTTTTCTTTCTCGAATCTTTGCCCATCCACTCCGCTGTTGTTGGGATTCTCGCGTAGATATGATACACGTTCCCTACATAGTATATACGTTTGACATCTTTACAAAGGATGATAGCTGTCCAATATGTACAACTTCGGCAACAAAGAGTGAAGAGGGAGATTCAAACATGTTAAAATGTATATAGTCGTCTAGCGAAATGGGGTGGGAAGTCAACCACCTCCCCGGAACTCGTCGTCTGCTCGACCCTGGACACATACCTCCGTAGTTGTCCTAATTTCCCGTCGTCAACACCTTGACAATTCCGGGGCTCAAGGTAATCTAAACCAGCGAGGCCCGAATTCCGACGGCGCGACAGGCATCCTTTCAGGAAGTCAAAGGGTGTCAACTCTTTCTTACCGCCAAACGAAGGATTATCCAGGTCAATCCACTTGAGAAGTAATGTTCTGAGCGCAGAGAAGGGAAGGGGCATATTTGGAGTTGGAGGGATGAGTCCGAATAGGGAACAAAAGTGATGGAATGGGCCGCGTGTAATCGAGAGGGTGGAGAGCTGGGGTAAGTTCATGACGTTGTCCCATAGGATTCGCTCTTGCTTGGCGTTGGGATGGCTGGCCTCTTTCGCGGGCGCAAGGTGAAGCACTTCGGTGTGCATGACAGGGAAACCGGGGAGGTCGCCTTGTTCAGGTGAGGGAATCGGCCAGAACGAGCTGACCTTGAGATCTAGGCTGAAAGATGGCTGCTCAATCGACCACTTAGGACGACAGAGAGCAAGTTTTGAATTGTCGGCCCATCCCTCCAGTACGAAGCCATCAGACGAGTACCTCAACGAAAGGTACTTCGTGTCGATGGCAGATGACTGACGACAGGTAGATATCGCCTCAAACAACCGTATAAATTCATCCGAAGGGTCACCCGCCACTGCCTTATCTACGCTCAGATGAAGCTGTGAGGATGCCGGTATTCGCAGGCGACCCAAGAAGTCGCAAAGGTTATCGGTCACGTCAGCCCCCAGATACAGGAGGTGTAACTGGGATAAAACAAGCACCGTGTGCGAGGTGCGACTTTGTGATTGTTGCTGTACTATGTCATCCATAAAGCTACCAATGAGAACCAAGGAGTTCAAACGGCTCTTTCGAGCGTGTAAGGCAGTGTAGAGTTGGTCCCACGAGATGCCCTGAATCCTTTCCAGATACAGGTGGGATAGATNGGGGGAAAAGGAGGGGGTCCCAGGCTGTGATATTAATCCCGATTAGTTGTAANTTTTTTTAGTTGAGGCATTTCCCTAGCCGGTAAGGAAAAACTCGACACGGGTTTGGACGACTCCACAACCAATGACTCGAGGGAGGTCGGCAAACCGTTCAGGATTCGTTGCACGGGCATGCAATCAAGCATCGGATAATACACATTCAGTGTAAGAGCCTGCAACCTCCCGGATAGCATGCATCGAGAAATGAGCTCGTCTATCTGTAGCATTCCAATTCCGACCCCCCTGGTCTCGGCGAGGATTTCAAGAGGGACGCTTTTCGAGCGCTCGAATTGGAGTTCCTGGAATCGGGGAATATTTGTTTCGCCGCGGAGATAAAATTGAATCGCACTCCACATCTCTGGGCAGTTTAGTGCAACACCGCGCCAGTGACGACAGACTTCGGTGACTCGGTTCCATTGCCTGTCATAGGTGCGGAATCGGCGGAAGGCGACGAAGATTTTCGCCAGAATCTCCGGCGGTAATCGTGAAATTTGGGCCAGAGAATTCCGTCGGGCCCTGAGAGCGCTGATCTTCTCCGTTTGCTGAGGGTCGTCGTTTATCTGCAGTATGTGACCATCTATCAGGGCCCGAGCCTCATCTGGATCCGCGGGCAATTCTGAATTTTCGTCCGGGTAAACCATCCCTAAAACACTCTCAGGCGATAGCCATTGAATAAATGGGGAAATTACCCACTAGTTGAATATTGTTGAACGCGCTTACTCAGTTGCGTCGGACTCGTAGTGGTTGGGAGAAAGGGCTATGTGTAACGCGTCACACGCGTGACAACTTGCTAAACTCTACTAGTACGATGTCATCGGGCGTCTCGCCAGCGCTGAGGCCTGAGGAGTCGGGTATCTCGCGCGATATCAAGCAGTTACGCAGATGAGCTGAGACAAGAAAATAGTACAGAGTCCAAAAATTCCCTCAGGCGTAACATAACCGTAGCTCGCATGCACTTCGCTCAACAATGAAGACGCACTCAAGCATCGACTATCTCTGGTTCGGGTCTAAAGGAATGAATATGAATGCTGAAGTACAAACACTCGAAACGACTACAACAAGTAAGGTACACTGGGATTCGGTGATGCCCTGGAAGCATCACCGAATCGACTACAAAGCCGGCTCAGAGCCAGCTTAAACGGCAATGCCGAAAGGAGAGCAGCCAACGTTGATGAGACCGTCTAGAAATGTGATGGTCAGTACAACGAACGACACGAAAAAAAATAAAGTTAGAAACAAAGGGCGTACTGTAATAGTTATTCTGGCAGCAGACCTGTTGTCCAACACTAAAGAAACGGATTGATCAGAAGATGGTACAGTCGGTGTAAGGAAAAACGACTTACCAGCTACCACCGGTTCCACCCGCAAGAACATTAACAGGGGAGCAGTTGGAGCCGACGAGGCCAGTGAGATTGTTGACATCAGCACCGGCAAGAGAAAGGAGCTTGGTCATGCTCTTGTCCATGGAGGTCGCTTGTTGAACCTGGTTGCAGCAGGTAACAGCGCCACCATTGCACTGAGAAGTGCTTCCACCATGGCCACCAGGAGCGGGGGCGGCCGTGGCAGCGAGGAACAGGGAAGAGGCAGCGATAATGGCGAAAACGCGAGCGATCATTGCAGTAAAGAGTGGGGGATTTGGCTGGAAGCGAGAAGCTGAGAAGAAGACTGTAAAGAACGACTGAAGACTCGAACGATTGCTGAGTACTGGGGAATGAAGGACGATGGAGGGAAGGCTTTTATAGGGCTCCTTCGGGAATTTCCCGAACCCTGGCAAACACGGTGCAGCAAAAAGTACGCAGCCAGCCGTTGCCCACACAGCAAATAAATTTACCAAGACCAAGCTAGCGGTAAGCGCCCACAACTTACCGTAATAGTGAGCTAGAGTCGGTTAGACCACATCGGTTTCTTCATCGGTCAATTCGGTTACCAAATTAGAATACTACCTTCCAAACACGATAGGGAAGATGCTGTCACAAGCTGTCGCCGCAACATATACTGTCAAGGCTATTCGGCTCACGAGCAGGGTCAATCCATCGGTGAGCAGTTTCAAGGAACGGACGTGCTCTGTGGATGGTGGAGATATTCCTCTCGCCACGAAGGGCTGCTCAGGGGGGCGCAAACGAAAGATCGCGAGATTTGAACAAAAGACCATTGTTAATCACAGGCGGTACTGGAGGTGGCGTACGGTATCAAAGAGCCTCCTTCCTCCAAAAGGGACTAATCACGACTAACCTTTTGGCGTCGACCCTGAAATCATATACTTAGCTTGATGCAGAAGCTGGGGAAAATAGACTCCGGCAGTTTCCTCCGGTGTGCCAGTCAACCTTCGACTTTGCCGAGACGTTTAAAGCTGCATGTCACGAAGAAAATATTCACTACTCAAAGCAACCGAAATTCAGGTTCTTTAAAAATTTCGACAGATATATTCACTAGAATATCAGAGTATCACGTATCGAAGCGGCTTCGCAAAAAATGAAGCAATTCGGGACCACAAGGAGAGAAGCTTGAACCTTTGTCAAACAATTCAATTCATTCACTCAGAACCACGGCCTTCTGAAACATTTGGGCTCAGCCGACGAGAAATCCCCGGTCTAAACTCTTACAGGAGTGGGTCAGCCCATCCCACTGCAAGACAAAATGCGATAACATCGGGATGCGTAAAAGTCTTTGAATTTGAATATCGCATTCGAATTAACTCGTCTTAGCTTCTATAGACGTCCAAAAGAACACCCAGCCGTTATGGTCACATATTTCCATCACGCTCGGAGGGCAATTCCCTTCACCTGTGTGAAGTGGCCGATGCTTCGCACGGCAAGTACCGAGGCATTTTTGACCGGAATCAGCGGCCGGAGTGATGGCTGCACATGCCGGAAGCACCGTCTTGGCACGCATCGACCCCCCGTAGTACCCGAGTCAAAAATGCCTCGGAATTCAACCTCAAGGTGCGGTAGAAAGGCGGTTGCTACACCCTCGAACTCGAAGAATGTGAGCAGGACGCGCTGGCCCGTGACATTGTCATGACACTCACGAGTCGGCGCGTTTGAGTTAATGAGTCTTTTTGGTTTTCGTTTCACCTCATTAATGGCCTGCATGTCGCCTCTCGAGGCGAGACAAGATACGGGGATCTAGTCACATTCAAGGTAACTGGCCATTGGAAGTCGCGTAAATGTGTCCTTCTCCGTGCTGATTGAGCTTCTGGCAAGGTCAACCGTGATTCCTGTGCGTCGATAGCAAGCCGGGAGAGCGCTGCCAAGATTGCTGAGTGACTAGGACCACAGGCCGCGTCGTCTGTTTGCAGACTCGTCGGAGGTATTGAAGGAGATGCTCAGTGCCCGAGAAGGGCCCCGCTGTAATTAAGCCAAGCTCGTGTACGAAGGCCGAATTCGAGACTCTCTTCGAGATTGTGTATCTCAAGCCGTAAGCACCTCCCAGATTCGTACGGAATGACTGAGATTCAAGCGATGGATCCCGTCTGTACGACGCTTCGACCAAGCTATCTCAGGGGCAAATCGTCAGCGTCTTGAGGCTCTCAGTAATTTAGGGCATGAAGGAGGTGTGTATTCTGGCAGATATATTCCCTGACTATGTACCGAAATATCCACCGCAGGCACGCAATTATGCTATCGAGACGAAGCCAAAGAAGAGGGGAACACACTCCCGAAGTAGCTGGTGTCCGGTTATACACTTGTTAGGTCGGACTGGCCGGTAGACGAGCTGAGTGCGACCCTTGGTTCGGAGGTCACGGCCGAGGTTCTGGACCTCCACATGAGGCTCGGGCTATATTATCCTGACCGCAAGACAGTCCCTCCGACTGCAGCCGTAAAGCAACCTTCGCCTACTGCCCTAGTGCCGACAGGAATGGGAAAACTGGGCACATCGCCAAAGTGGAAGTCAGAGTCAGCAAATGCGGCCCATCTGGAAGAGCCACAAGCGGTGGCGGCATGGCAGTGCAACCCGACGCGTCGGGATGTCGTCACGCGACCTGTTAGGCGTGACACGCCATTTTCGTGACACCGCGTTCAATTGAGGTCTGCAACGTCCGGCGCCTTCCTCCATCTTCCGCACCACTATGTCGACCGCCCAGGGACGAGGGACGCATGCAAAAGCCATCCTTGGCCCAGAGCTATACGCAAAGCTTGCCGACACCCATGTATTGCTGGTCGGTGCAGGCGGCATCGGCTGTGAGCTTCGTGAGTCTCGTCATTTTTGCCGGATTGCCATGGAATCTGACAGGGCAAACTAGTGAAGAATATCGTTCTGACGGGTTTTGGGAAAATTACCCTGCTTGACCTTGATACAATTGACCTTTCGAATCTCAACAGACAGTTTTTGTTCAGAAAGAAGGACGTGAAGCAGAGTAAAGCTTTGGTGCGTCAGCAATATTCATCAATGGCACGGAGTTTTGCTTAAAGCGTTTTTACAGGTAGCGGCTCAAACAGCTTCTGCGTTCAACCCAAACGTCAAAATCCTCCCTATACACGACAATATCAAGGAGCCACAATACGATATTCCGTGGTTCCAGCAATTCGATCTTGTCCTCAACGCATTGGACAATCTAGGTGCGCTCCAGCCTCACAAGTTGAAATTTTGACATCCACATTTCGCTGGTAGATGCACGACGCCATGTTAACAGAATGTGTATGGCCGGAGACGTCCCCCTTGTAGAATCAGGAACTGCAGGATACCTCGGTCAAGTGCAGCCACTCCTGAAGGACAAAACCGAATGCTTCGACTGCATACCCAAGCCAACGCCAAAGACGTTCCCTGTCTGCACCATCCGTTCCACTCCGAGCCAACCCATCCACTGCATCGTCTGGAGCAAGACCTACCTCATGGGGTACGTACTTCTTGCACGTTGCTTCGAATTAGGCGCCTACACTGCAATCCCAGGCAATTATTTGGTGAAGATGAGGATGCCACTGGTGAACTTGACGCAGCAGAGAAGGAAGGAGAAAACGCCCAGGAGATTGCCGCCCTGCGCAAGGAAGCCACTGCGTTCAAGATCGTCCGAGATGCCCTTCGCTCGAAGAATAGCGAGGATGCCGCTGAATTGGTCTTCCGAAAGGTGGCATCGTCTCTGCTTCTGTTCTTATGGGATCCTGATCTTTTCCGTCCCAGGTATTCGACGCTGATATCCGGAACCTTCTGAGCATGGCAGATATGTGGAAGTCGAGGTCACCGCCCGTCCCCCTCGACCTTGGTGGGATCATGAACGATTCCTTCGTTCTTCGTCAGGGGACGGACCCGCACACGAACGGCGCTTCTGCTAGCACTAGCAAAGTTCCCAACCCACCAGCCCCTGTAAATGGTCAAACACACGGCCCCGCCCCCAAATTGAAAGATCAGCAGACTTTGTCACTCAAGGACAATGTGCTGCTGTTCATAGATAGGTACGCACGATCTTTGTTCGTCCTTGGTTGGGGTTTCTAATCGTGGGTCCAGTACAAATCGCCTCGCGAACCGTCTACGAAACGGGGAGGAGACCATCTCCTTTGACAAGGATGACGACGATACTCTCGACTTTGTCACTGCCGCCTCAAACCTCAGATCGTCAGCGTATGGGATCGAAAACAAAACACGTTGGGAGGTCAAAGGTTCACGTTTTCTCATTCTGTATCACTGCTCCTTTACTCAGCATAAACACAGAAATGGCCGGAAACATCATTCCTGCAATCGCGACCACCAACGCCGTCGTGTCAGGCCTCATCGTGCTGCAAGCGCTCCACCTCCTCCGCAAGTCACACGACAAGCTCCGGAACGTGTATCTCCAATTTAAACCTGCCGTCCCACTGAGCACCATCTCGCTCAGCAAACCCAACGACCAATGTGGTGTTTGCCGAGATACGTACACGCTCATCCGCTGCGATCCCTCGCGGGCGAAGCTCGGCGAGGTCGTCAAAGGTCTATTAGGGGACGACGATCGAGAAGTCAGCGTGTATGAGGGTCAGCGTGTGTTAAGCGACCCAGATTGGGACGATAACTATGACAGGACTTTGGAGAGTCTGAGCGTGACCAGGGGCAAGTTCCTGGCAGTTGTGGATGAGGACGGCGAATTGTCAACGATTTCAGTTGGGGTTGCACCTTTACCGTACGTCCTATTGTTTCTTCTTTTTTCCCTATCTCCGCACTACCCCGCACACACGCTGATTCATCCGTTTCTTGTATGCCATCGCCCGGAACAGTGACGACCATCCAGCAGACGGGCCATCGTATATTCTCCCTTCACCGCTCCCTCAACCAACCCGACGCATCAAGCCACCCCCACCTCCACCCGAAACTCCCCAAAAGGCCAACGGCAAGCGTCTACTGCCTGTGGAGGGAGCAGATGGGGTTATCGACCTCGCTCCAACGCCCAAGAAACCTAAATTCTCTACTACTGCTGCAACCATTAGCAGTGCCGTGACATCGAATGGCAAGAAACGGAAGGCGGAGGATACGTTCAGTCCAAGCAAGAAGCGCCGTTTGGAAGAGGATGGGTTAATTTTGATGGATGGGGCGGACGATAAGTTGGAAGGGGAGCCCGAGCCGGATTTCATTCTGATTGATGATTAGATTCGTTGGGTCTGCTCTGTGCCTTGCCGTCCCTTGCTTCTTCCTGTTTCTTCTACCTTTTATTCCTTTCTTGTTCAGCTTTTCCGCCTTTTTTCATTTTTGCTTGCCCCCTTGTCTTCTCTTTTGGCTGTGACTCTTTGTGCAGCTGTGCGCATGGACGAGGTCGTGGCACCTCCGGTTCAGTCCTGCTTGCACTTGCACGCACTTCGAACAATCAGGATGGATAAAGACTTTGGATGGAGCAAAATTGGTTCGAAGTGGGTATAGATAACATGCGTCTGCTACCGCCATGAGTTTGGGGTTACAGAATTCGTTGTCATTTGCTTTGCTATATGCACACTCTTTCCTCTCCGCTTTGTTGCCCTTGCTTTCCTTTCTCCCCCGCTTTATTATCGCACTTATTTAAGTACCGATAGATTACCGTCATAATTGTCTGCATCATCCATCCAATGTTGTACGTATCAGTATATGCACCTTATTTCGCAGATTCCTTCTGTCTCTTCCTGCTTTTCGAAGGAAGTCGAAGGGTTACGATCATCTAGTCCAGTCGTGACACCAACCGCTCTGCTATCTCAGGTCCGAATTGTATATAGGAGCCACTTGGCCGTAATTCTGTTTCTTTCTCGTTTTACGACCTCATCACTTGTCGCTGAGACCCCAAAGGAATGCAGGCTCGAAAAAGCTTTGGTTTACGTCCATTCGCTGTTGATGGCGGACGTATTATATTGCATTCTCCTGGTTTTACAAAGACTTCCTTTGTGGCTCGGTGAGGTTCACCTCAGGCAGGGCATCTTTGATCACGTGAAACCTTTTAGACCCCCTTTTTTCGACATCGCAAAACCCCCTCTGGAACGGAAAGTGCACGAAGCAGTCCCCACTATAATCCAAATTAGGAATGCCTCGAGTTCCGAAAGTGCAGGTGCAGCGGCCATAGCTGCTACTGCGATTCCGTGTTGCGCGCTATACTGTCTTGTAGTTAGAATCGTGCGCGCCTTTCTGTAGTATGTTGTTACTTCTCGAAAAATTACTGCATTTCTCGCACATGCAGATTTTGTGATGCAGATTGGGTGCGCTTCCGCGGGAATTGTGTATCCCATCCAGATTATTCCCAAAACCACCCATAAGTCTCACCGTACAAAGGCCATATAACACTGATGATAATTGCAAAGTAAGTAGGGCTCAGAATAATCAACCACGGGCAAAATGCATCGAGCATCCAAAAACTGCCGATTGAAATGCACAGCAGTGCTGGCCGTTGGGAGAGGTTTGGGATAGCATGTCTTGTGTGTTTGAAAAGCTCTGTTCAATTTATAGACTAGTCTACGGTGCTGGAAAGACGTTGTGGATAGGGTAGATGTTGGGTAGACGGAGAGAAATAAAGTGCACAGCCACAAACGGAGGCCGGACCGGCAAAATATGCGCTCGATCAAAAACATATCCTCTCCTAGAGGCTCTGTACTTGATGCTAGGGATCCGGTTTTGTGTGAAAGATATTAAGAAAATATGTTGTTTTCGAAATATTGAGGCCCAGGATGAGGTTGTAACACTAGATGTGCTCGATTCATAAAAGTCGGACGAAATCGAGGAAGTCAGACAGTGCCTTGATGATATCGTACCGAAATGAGAGATCCGTGTTGAATCCTCCCTTCCCCCTTCCAGTATTCCGAGGAATCACTGAGCTCAATATCGAAAAACTGTATTAAAGGCATGGATCTCTGTATTTCCTCACTATCTGAGGTCCTCAGCAGCTCTTCTGATCAGCAAAATGACAGCTAGTTACATCTGCTCTCCCCTCCATGTAAGCCACATTCTGCTAGAAATACATGCAGAGAGAAGTAAGTCGCGAGCACCTACCACAGTGCTGTGTATTTGGCTTGTAGGTATAGCTGTAATCAAGTATTCCGATGCAGAGGAAGGTGGATGACTTGATTTTATACTATGTTTTCTGTAACTTCACATCTGTGGGCTATCAGCGTCATTTCGTTACTTTAAACTTGATTTAATCTCTCCAAAATATCCGAATTGTCATAATTGTAGGTTGTTTCACCCTTCTCTGTTAGATCTCGGTTTGAGATGGCACACGCTCGAAACTGCAGAAACCGGGAAGAACCCCCAGTCAACGCTTTANTTTTTTTCTCGTCACTGCCCCAGACTGTAGGCTCAACTGAGCTCGAAATTGGATTCTACTATTCTATTACATCCCTCGTGCACCCGAGCAAAGGCACAAGTCGCTTGCTGAAGCTGTAAAAATGGCAGTGGCATTTTTCTGTCCGGCACGAAATTGCATGCGGCGGCACGGGCGAAAGTGCACCAAATTCTACCCTTCACACGTACTGAGGCTTATATGCGCCTGTCCTCAGTTTTCACACATACTGCACCACTGGGGCCCAAACCGTGCAACTGGACCGATCTGCACGAGCGGCGGCTTGTGCAGTTTGAAAGTGCACGGTGCTAATTATAGCGTGAATCGGGTCCTTGAATCTGCACAACAGGGACCCTCTCGAACGGGGTTCCCCGATGTCATTTAAACCCCCTCTGAGACCCTGCCATCAGTGCCATCAGCTCCTGCCTGAGGTGGCCGAACCAAGGATATACACCGCAGCATCTTCATCAAAGTGCCGTCATTCTGGCCGCTGGATGTGTATAAAGGGATCATGGCCAGGTATTTTTCGACCTGTTGGCTGATTCTTGGTTTGCTATGGCTAATGATGGCAGATTGAAGACGCTCGCTTATCTTCTTCTCTTTGTCCTAGCCTCTTCCAGCCTACGTTCAGGGACAGGGCATAGCTTACCTCGAAACGAGATAGACCCCGAGGTGGAGGAAGCAATTCGAAGGATATTTGTCTCGTATGTGAGCATAGTTTCCTACGCCTACTCAAGGACTTCTCTGACATTTCTCGGGTTATCATGGTCCTATGACAGTACCTCAGAGGTGAGCGAATGCCTCCATGTCTCGCAGTCACACCTTACAGATACCGACATCGATGAACAGCTGCGGCGTACACGGTTTTGGTGGGTACCCATTTAGTATCCCTTCGGGCCTGAATCTGTGCGGCTTGCGTTATTCATTTGCTGGCCACACTCATTGAAGATCTTCCACTACATTACCACCTTCGACGAGGAGGTTCGTGCTGCTATTTCTCGCCAACAATCCGACAGCATTTATTATCGTCAGGTTGAGGTATGGAAGCAGACGTGGACCGTCGGAAAGTCCCTGTTCCTCATTACTCGATACTCGGCGGTTCTCAAAATCGCTCTCGAGGCCGTTAGTACGTTACAGTTCATTTCTTGGTTCTATTTCGACTGATACGCTTCCTTGTTTTGTGTGAACTTGCAGCTGTCCTTCGAAGTGGCAGCGTAGAATTGTCAACGCTGGTACATCACATACTCTACCGTTTTAAAGGACAGTACACTGAGCAAACACCTCACAGGCATGCAAGGCTTTATTCGAGACCTACAACCGTATGCACTTTGAGTACCTTCCCTTCCGGTATCGTGTACGTTAACATCGTGGATATCAGTTTTAGCTTGGATCGGCACATACTCTATTGCTGGTACGTATCCATAGTCATTATTGACTTACTGCATGGCGTAACTGAGCGCTATATTCGTAGGCACATTACTTCTTTGCCTCCATGCACTACTGGGCGCTCAACGAAGATATCTCATTTTTCTCGTTACCATTCTCGCAGTTCGTACAAGTTCCTCCCATCAAGCTCCTGTAAGATACTAGCAAACCCTTGAAAGGCTTTCGGGATCACCGCCTTGATTCTTGGTCAAATCCGTAACTCTATGTTCAAGTGTACGTACCTGAGTAAGATCGCTTTGGGAGAGCTGTCTCATCATCGCTTCTCCGCTTCTAGATATGCCCCCACCTCCTGAGTACCGAGTAATCGCGGTGTGCGCAACCGAGCCCACCACGCTGACGCAGGATGAATTGAACGGAATTGCTGCGTATCTCATTCTTGCACGGGAAATCTGTATGTCGCATCCTTTCTCCTGATGCTCCTCCGCCAGCCATTTCATGTTAGATTCCGTCCGTGGTATTGCAGAGCTTACTCATTTCTCCTCTGTTCTCCATAGTGACCTTTTGTATCGGATCTTTCGCTCTCCAAAGGCGATTTAGGAAAGAGAACTCTTTGATCAAGGTTATAACGAGAGAAGGGGCAATATATTACGTTGCCATATGTCGTGCGTGCTGATCCCATTCAGTCTCTCTACTTCAATGCCCCCTTTTACTCACTTCATGACTATTTTCTTCCTCAGTCCACGGTGTGTTATATGCCATATTTCTGTCACCCGGATTTCCTGTGAGTAGTGACAGTTGCATCCCTGTATTTATAATACAACCACTCACTGATGGTATCACGACAACTCAGGTCCCGGACGAATACCAAGTCCTCTCTCTGTGCGTATTCCCTCCTCCTACAGTACGTCATCAGGAGGGCTGACCGGGCCGCACATGGACACAGAATCCGAACGGTTGCCAACCCCATCCTGGCAAACCGTCTCTTGCTTAAGCTCCGAAAATCCAGCAGCCCGGAAATAATGACAGCCGTCTCAACGATCCTCTTCACCAAGGGCACCCAAGGCCTCACCGACAGAGATTGTGTTGTTGTTGAGGAAGATTGGATGCCAAGGAGCACCAACCCTGCTCTTGAATTTGATGATCTCACAAGGACGAGAGGTCGTTCTACAACGCAGGCACACGTTCCCGGGACTGATGGAAGCGACCTCTGATACTTTCCTTCCAAGTCATTCCACAGCTTTGCCTACTCGCTACACTCTTAGGTCATTGAAGGGGGAAACCTATCTCCATCTCTCATGTTCCTCCGGCACAACAATAAAAATCTTATTGTACATATCAAAGTGAGCGACGAGGTATAAATGTCTGGGTGTATGATGTTCCATTAGTAAGTCAGGTTAGCGCCGACCAGTGAATCGATGATATATATAACATGCAAACTCCAAAGACTCGGTCCCTTGCGGGTTCAGGCTTTCACTTCCTCTTCGACTTCTTCCCCTCTGTGGGCGGCGACATGACCGGAACACCAACACGCGCAGAAGTCGAATCAGCAACAGCGAGGTTGTCATGAACATACTGCGCCATCGAAAACGCATTAAACTGTTCCTCCTCCTCCACCGCCTGTCGATCCTGATTATCCCAACCACCGTCCCAGATTTCCTCATCCACATTTCTAACCATATCATCGTCCATGCCTTTATCTGCGCTCCGACGAGCGATCGATGAAATCGTCCACCTCCTCTTCGAACTCCGACAATACATCCCCATGCGTATCCCAGTCACCACTTGCTCGTGGACCAAGTTTAGGCGACCGGACCCTTCCCATCTGAATATGAGTTCTCCCAAGTCCCTCCGATACGCCGTATCTCAGCCCAGCCATCTTGCGAGTGGGTATAGAGTTTCACAACGACCTCGAGTTAGCTCTAGGCACACCGTTGGGGTACATAGACAAAACCGCAGCAGATGGATGGCAGTCCAAATCGCCTTCGAGTGCGGAGGCAAGAGGCTCGTCGAACGAGGACGAGACGTTGAGTTGTCCGCCCATACGGTGAGGAGGTGAAAAACCTTCCACGAAAGACTCGCATGTCCGGCGTTCGACGACGGAACGTTCGAGCTTGTACCAGACGCCTGGATTGGAACGCCCTTCCGAACGTCGATCTTCGTCCCAGAAACATCGAGTCGGTATTGTCGAACAAGGCCGTAGTCTTCCCCGAGAATGACAACTGGTGAGACAGCTAAATCGATCGAGTTCGCGCAGTTCGGAACTTCCGTCAAGTCAGTAGCTCAGCCTGGGCTAGCCATCTAGACGAAGATGAAATCTAATTTCGTCAAATTTCTCTAGGACAAAGAAAGGAGTGGGTTACGCACTCATCAGTCCCACCATTTGTCTCAGGCCCACTCCTGTTCCTCACCGCGATGCTTGCCCCACCCAAGTTACTCTCCTCGTCTCCAAAACCCTAATCTCCTCCCAATCCGTCCTCTTCCTCAAACCACACGTCACCACTACATTCGTCCGCCCCACCAAGTCGTATTGCTCCTCTACGGATATCTGTTGCTGCTACCGCGTCCTGGACCCTGGAGCATTGGACATCCAGCAAACTCAAGCTCGTCCCACTCAACGCACCCAATACGATCGCTGTATCCTTCTGTTTCTGCTCAACAGTGATACGGTGGAGCGGGAGGGCGGCTGTAGCACTGTCGAACATCAGTACGTCTTGGTAGTTCTTCGACGCTCGATCAATGGGAACAGTGGGAGCAGTCGCAGAACAGGATGAACTGAGTGAGAAGGGGGGAGTAACTTCGCTGGGATCGATGAAGGTGAATGCAAGAGCGGGTGGAGTGACGTTGTCTTTGCTGACAGCGATCTTCAATTGACCCACGGAGTCAAACGAGAAGGTAAAGGTCAATCATCTTTAGAACGTAACCTGGAGACGAGGAGCCAAGAAACGCACCACAGCTTCGACATTCATCACCCTGCCCGCCAAGTGGCTGGCATGATGCGGTCTTCCGCCCAACGGATTGGTCGCAAACACAGGCACAGTCTCAGTCCGGTTCTTCGTCAATACACCTGTCCATCTACCATCTCCAACCACCTTCGCGTCTTCAACGACGGCGGTCGTCCGTCCTCGCCTCAGCTCGTACAGCTGAACCACGGACCCAAGAACATTCGTTGCCTTCGAAACAGAATTCACTGCTGACGGGTTCTCCGCACCTGCAGCCGTCCCAAATGGAATAGGTTCGCTGGAGTCGGAACCCTTCCTGAGAGGCGCAGGCGCAGGCCGAACCCTGAATACCTTTGTGAAATACCCATCCCTCGGAACAACTAAAACTTCAGATGCGTCCTCTGACCACGCCAAGTTAGCAATTGGCTGACTCCTCGAACCATGAACTCTACCGCCACCGTCGGTCGCTGCTGCTTCACTCCCGCCTCACCTTCACTTCGAGAGTCACCAGGCGATAGGAGAAGGGTATTACGGTCAACGACGACAGCCGAATAACCACGTTCAAGCTTCGGTCCGGTCGCATTAGGGTAAACGGATCCCTTCTGCTGACAAGCATCCTTTCCACCACTCATACCCGGGAACCTCCGCCTCTTCCTTTCTTCCTCGCTATCAAGCGTCGACAAAGGCTTGATGAAACCTCCGCCTCCACTCGACGCACCCCCGAAAAGAAACGCCAATGAACTCCACCTGAGGTCAAGCCTTCAGCGACTACTTATCCTGCTCCGGTGGTTGGCGACGAAGCAGTCGAGCCGATGGAGTTGCTAATCCGATTCTTGGCAGCTTCCAACGCAATTCCACCGAGGAGCTTCATACCCGAGAATACCGTTCCTCCAACCTTCAGAACTACATTACCCAACTCGGCTTGCGTCGTCGGTAATTTCAGTAAGTTCAGGCCGGTGAATGGGGAAGGGAACAGGTTGGGGAGGGTGATGTACCTGAGCCCTGTGACGACGACGGTAGCGCATACACAAGAAGCCAATGCGAAAGCGTGAATACGGGGCTAGGGAGGTCACTAGTACTCTCCGCTCTGCCTCCTTGAGTGTCTTGAAGGATGAGTGAAGCCACAGGAACTTGAGTCGAGCTTACAAAAGGCGCTGATGAATATGCAGACGATAAATATGAAGGAAACTGAAGTCCTGAAGATGTATACGCTGTCATACGAGGAGTCGTGAAGGTCGCAAGACCAGATGCTGGGATGGTATAGATATCCTGAAACGACGATGTCGAAATGACGTGGAGAGCTGGAGGCAAAGAGGTCGACTGAGGAGAATGGATTGGTCAAACAGGTGTCAATGGGAGTGAAAAGCGATGGAAGCGCACGGCAGCAATGAACCTGTTTGACAAGCCACCAAATGAGAGTCGTTCAACGACACAATGAATTTTCAGCCAAAGAATAGCTAGAGGTGTTGTGGAGCAGGGATTTGGGTATAACGAGGGTCGAGTCTCAAGTCTACATTCGACAAGTGAAAGAAGCGCTTCAGTGGTCGACAACGACGAGAGAAAACATAGAGTACTCACAAACATCTAACATTACATCCATTCCATCCTCTTCCATCTTCACGGTTTCCCTAAGGCTTCGAGGCTTTCTTGGGTATAGAAACGAGGCCCGCCACCTCCTCAATTCTGCGCCTAATCCGTTCCTGAGTATCGGTGGATCGAGGTTGAGGTTGACCACCTCGGTGACAGATGCCAAGTCCGACACGTCCCAGAAATGAAAGCCAGATACGTGACAGAGGATGAAAAGTGAACTAGAGAGAGAGAGGGAAAGGCGTCAGAACGTGAACATGATGAACGAAGCGGGTAGAAGTGATCACGGAACAGTAAGAGTGAACAAAAAGTCATCGGGCGGCGGTTATCATTCACGACGGTTCAAAATTCATTTAGACATGAATCGTGAAATGAGCAACGGGACAGATAAAGGACGAGCAATTAAGCATATGTGATGTACGAAACCGAATGGAGAAGGAGAAAAATACTTGCCTTCCCTTCCCTACCTCCCTGTATCCCACACCCACCTCTGTACTTCTCCTTGAATCCAGGAACTCTTCCGTCCAACCGTATATCCAGTTTTCCCCATCGTCGTCCGCGCTGCACGTTGTCTAGGTCTTGGAGCTGTTCGGGGTCGGGTTTCTTGCCTAATCTGCGCTGCGGGTTCGGCTCGAATCAATTAGACGCGTGCACAGACAGATTAGTGAGAGGTGAAAAATGGAGGGAGAAACATAGGACAATATCATCGGTAAACGGATACGTAGAGAGGGTCGGAACCGTGGGAATACACCATCCAGGCCATCGATGATTTGATCCCAGATCGTCGGCATCCCCTGCCGCCTGTGGCTGTGAAACACCACAATCCCAGTCCTTGACGATTGTATTGAGCCATTGGAGAGAAAAGACGTCTCAATTGAGCTATTATACTACAGAAATTCGTTGGTGAAACGGCTCTTCAGACACCGCTGAGGTCTACCTCGGGATACTGAGAACATAACCACTCAAAGCCACACTTCGCCGCGATATCCTTCGCTTCCCGCTTCTTCGTGGCGGAGCCTTGACCGACCAAGAAGACAAGGTTGCTACGACTGTGGTCTATTACTGAAGAAAATCGAATGTTAATGGGAGGGTTATACCACGAATGCCAGTGGTACTCACACATAGCTTCAGCAAACCATCTCCCCTCGTAGTCGTTTGTCTCTTGGACAACGACGACTGGTCGGACGGTACCCTTGAATATTTGCTGAGTGGCATTATTAAACTTCATGCAAGATCCTATTAGAGCGTCGATGTCAGGATTGAGAAGGGCTGGATGCGAGGACGAGCTGCACCATCGGACATGATAGATGTGAGTAAAGGGGCGACAAAGTGCTCGGCGGTCAGTGAGATCTGGGGTGACAGGAGAAGCGTTAGAGGGTATAAATACTCCCAGCACGTTCTTAGTTTTTATAGCGCTTTATCCAGTCATTTCTCCTCCCCAAAGTGCTTGGTTGGGGAACTTGGGTGACAGGCTGGAGTTACTTATTGAGTTACTTATTGACGGCGCGCCTGCTGTTCGATCCTTAACGGTAAACTTCGATTTACTCAGTACGTACAATGTGAGTAATTATTATCTAACCCCTTTCTTCCTCAAGTTTCGGACGCAGATTCACCCACCGCCATGCCTTCTCCTATATGTCTGGGTTGGCAATAGCCAGTTAGTGCACTTAGGCCAGAGTAGTTGCACAATTTGAGGCGAAAATCTCAGTATTTTGGGTACGTAAAACGAGACCCGGAAAGATCGTGCCTTAGACCCGCAGCACACGAGGGCTGCAGCGGCGTATAGCAAAATGCTGACTACCTGAATAGGTGTGGAACATGCGATGCTTTGGAGCAGAGCGGGTACCCGTTCAAATCGAAGCTTCTCTCATAATCGCAACTGGATGTCGCATTGGGGAAAGCGTGTTGACTGCTGCGTTCACCTGGATCTTGAGTTCGTCTGACGCTCGGGGCGCAATGGTGGCCGGCTCTGACCTTACATATTACTTTACATCCCGCCTTCTTGTTATTCGTTAGTTTCTCCCTACTGGATGGGTGTTAAATAGTATTCTCTGAACTTTTTTCGACGGAGCTAGCATACAATCCGTCAAGGATCGAGACTGTCACGAGCTATACGCAGCTTATTGCGAACTTGTAATGCAAGATGCAGCAATACATGACAGGGCTTCCGGATAGGTGAGGACGGTATAAGGAGAGCGAGGGTCACAATGACTCGTAAATAAGTCCTCATCGAGAAGCCCTGGGGTATTCCCGTTTTGTTAACACTCAAATTTCACCTTCGAAGGGGCGGACTCGGCCCGATTCCTTCAATCTGCATCCAACCACATTCATTGGTGGTTATACCGTGGCTTTGATTATTCATTCCATCGACCCTGGTGGACTCGGCACTACAATGATGTAAGTGGCAAATTCCACGAAATAGGGAAAATGCTACCAAACCGTTGGAGAATGCGCGTCTCTGGATTCCTCGCGGAGCATCGTCCCACTCTATGAGCGCTTTCTGGTTCTTGATGCTCGTTCTGAACATCATGAAGTCGACCAGACATCTAAGACTTCTCGACGTAAATACCGCCGGGTTGAGCTCACGGTCAGACTAGTCCAACAAGCGTAGCACGGATGTTCGGGCCCTCGTTTCACTGTTGAGAGAGTCGAGCATAACATGAGGAATCGCGGAAGGAAGTTCCTACGCCTTGCATGGCAAATATACTGGCACTAATTCCGGCCGTATTCCGACAGGATTTCGCGCTCAACTTGCAAAGATACCTGTCCCTCAAAAACTCGTTCCTCTCATTCACCTTGAACATGCGCACTATCTCTTTTGTTGTGACGAGCCATTTTAAGGTGTGGTACCATTATAGGAGAGAGCCGTCGAGGACTGAGTCGCTAGCAGCAGCTGTATTCTCTGAATCGTCCGTCCTATCCTAGATGACGTCACCCCTGGCTACTAGCCCACATACAAACGGGTGCCGCGATAGTCTCTTCCTCTCGCCCTGGATCCTCCTGAGTGGTTTGAAGATTCTCCGGATCTTGGCGAGGTACGAGTCATCCTCGTTGGCGAGTGGATCGATTGTTCAAAAATCTGAGTCTCTGTGCCAGATGGTGTCGGATGGTAGCGGGCCAACGAAGGAGAGATGGTGTTCAAGCCGGCGTTTAACTGTTGGGAGGAGGACATGTCAGTCGGTTGTTCATTCGATGACGGGAGTAAAGGGGGAGTAAGGAGTAATAAGAAGACAATCGTACTCACAGAAATCTCTCCAGCCCATGTCCGGACTCAACCCGCTAAAATTCTGCGAGCTGTATAGATCTAAAACGTCCGACTAAGCCACATCTGTCGCTCCGACCTTTGGTCCTGTCAACCCGCTCTGCTTCTCAACCCACTCTGGCCAACGACCCCGTTCCCTACATGGCAGTTCAGAGCCTATACTTGCTGGATCTTGTTCCTGTATCTGGGTTGCGCCCGCAGTCAACGATGACAATGATATTGATGTTTCGCTTGGTTGAGCGAGCCGAGCGAGCCCGTCACGAGTAATGCATGAGTTGCGCCAGATAGTTGCCAGATAGCGCTCTCGTTCTGAATAATGCATCGAAATTCTTTGACACAAGCTGAGCCGCAACGAGAGATTGGACAACAAGAGAAAATGTAAAGCGAGAGCCCAGGTGGGAGAGTGGTCAGGGGCGGTGTGGCGTCCGTCGTCTTGAGAGCCATAATGACCACTAAGAGTATTAGGATCTGGTGGTGCCCCACAGGCCCTATGACCTTCCTCCCTCTTCACGCAGCTGGGATATATGGAGGCGAGGCTTCTGACAGCATACCCAATTACGCTGTCTCATCATACACGCCATCTGTCAGTCTCCTCACCGATCGAGTCAAGAATAATCACCCGATCGACCAGAATGTGTCTGGCCCATTTCTAACAAGCCAACCAAATGCACCTGGGATCTCTCCGATCCCCGGAGTCACAAAAGAGGTTGGGCTGATCGACAAGCAGGCCGTTGAACACGGGGTGCGAGTCCTAAACCTCGAAGGGAGCGACGTTACGGTTGATACGGCCCTTCAGCACATGGAAGAGTTCAGCTGCATCCACCTTGCTTGTCATGCATCGCAAGATCAAAACGAGCCACTTCAAAGTCGATTCCAATTTCACAGCGGTCCCCTGCATCCCTCAAAAATTATTCGGAAGAATCTCAAGAATGCCGGTCTCGCTTTTCTATCAGCATGTCGAACCGGCACCGGCGAGGAGAAGCTTTCCTTTCCGAGGAAGTGGTTCATCTGGCCGCCGGGATGCTTGTGGCTGGATATCGTAGAGTAGTAGCCACGATGTGGGATATTCATGATAAGTATGCGCCAGAGGTTGCGAGTGACTTCTACGGTTACCTCTTGGCCCGGCGGGTCAAAGGCGACGGCAGCGGACTTGACGGATCGAACTCTGCCTATGCCCTGCATCACGCCATACAACAGCTGAGGGAGAGACTTGATGATTCCGAAAAATCTTTGCTTACTTGGATCCCTTATGTACATTTCGGTTTCTGATTTATCTATCGTTCACAGCGTCGTTTATATTCATGCTCCATTTCATTTTGTTTTCGTAACCATGTTTAAATTATTGTTCTCCGCTCCCTTGTTTACACTCATACGGGTAGCTATTTGTCCTGCCTCCGTTTTCGTTTTCTCTAAATTCGTTTAACAACTCTAGCTATTACCCTTTTACAAAATTTGGCTATCGTAGCAAAACATTTGGCGGGAAAAAAAAACTTTGAGCGGTCCACGAGATCGATTCAAAGAGCATCCATTAAGATGTACTAGCCACATAAAAACCAAGACTTGTGAATGCCTTCGTGATGCCTCGCGAAATCAACCTCCACATCGCCTATTGGGGGCACGTAACCTCGAATCCACATCACCAACTACCCACTCTCGTTTCTACCTGTCCGTCCGATGACCATCCTCAGCCAAAGTTAGTATCGACGTGGAATTTGTCAGAACCGATGAGCTCGACGAAGAGGCCCTCGAGGTAGACGAGTGAGTGGAAGCTCGTGTGAGGCTGGAGCTGGCAGATGCAAGAGTGAGAGTCGATGTGCTCAAAGCGCTTGGTAGGGTGGTCGTAGGAGATGTGGATGAAGAGAACGTGGGATTTAACAAAACATATTTTGAGTTGGATCCGATCGAGCGTCTTTGCATGATGACTTACAGCTGGGAATCTTATCCAATCGTCATCCACGCATCGAGGTATTCGGGATGTGAGCTGATACCGAGGAACTCCCGCTACGACTATGTCTGGTGCTTGGGTCGCCACTCGACAGGGATGATGATCTGGAGAATAAACCTGCAAACGACGCCTTGACTGTTAGCATACGGAGAGCTGCGTCTGGACCAGAGATACAGCCAGGAATGGATGTCAAAAAGGGATTGGGATTGCAAACGATCATACATGATCGATTCCATCACCCATGGGATGCTTCATGGTCGATCGGTACCAAGACATCAAGTCCATAAGCATTGGCTAAAGAAAAACAGTATGGCATTCAGCAACACTAGCGGATGAAAGAAGAGAGAGAAACGTACGCGTAACCATGCCTTGCCAACCGAATCCCTCTAACGCCCTTCCGCCAATCCCAACCAGGCACCACACGGCACCACCACACCCAGCTCCGTCAGTGCTGCCATCGCAAGCAAGACGGCCTCTTGCGGCAGAGAATCGGTATTGAGCCAGAAGATCGGCGTCTTGACTACCCAGCTAGCCGCTCCCATGCCCGAACTCGACGTCCCAGGGGATACAGGCGAGGCGAATAATGATAGCGATAGTTTCTCCCATCCTCTCGTCTTGCGTCTGCCCTTTTTCAGGTGAGAGCCACGGGACTGGTACAGAGTGGTGGAAGGACAAGCGTGCGGCCAAGGCAATGACGATTGGCTGGGAGGGGCATGAAGAGGGAACGAATGATGTCGAAGGCATTGAGCTACGCAGCCTTATAAATAAGTGGCGAAAGGGAGATGACGCACTGGGTGACTTTCCATAACACTTTTCACTTTCCTATCACTTTCCTAGACTAAATCGGAGGTTTTAGTTACGTTGTGCCGAAGGGCCGATGGTCAAATCGAGACGAATTGATGGCAACTGTCAAACGGACCCCATTCCTAAACTCTAATCTAGAACGACCCCCCTCCCCCCCCCTTCCTAAACTGCCATCACGCTCGATTCCCTTTTCCAGCTGTTGCGGCTCTCACGAGCGCCGTGGGAGTATACGAGTCGCCTCCTCTACTGACGCTGTTCCTATACCTGCTCGCTCGCTGGCCCCTCGTTTCTATGCGGTAAGTCCCTGTTCGGTGTTGCTGACTGCAGGTTCATGTTCTCGGTATGATGTATCTTATGTAGAGTGCGGTCCATGGGGTGCCTTCTCGTGGGTCGGGCAATAGGGTTGGCCGTGTTTCGGTTTGGATCCCGTCGTGCAATGCAATCGAGGCGGGATGTTCTGCCAACAACGGAGACATGCAGCTGCAAGGAGTAAAAAAAAAATATTCTTCTTCAGCTTCCTCTTCTTCAATTGCCCCAGCAAGGCGTGTGGCAGCAAGTTGAGAAAGCGAGCTCATGAGCGGTCCCAGCGGCACAAGTTTATAACACTTTAATCAAATCGTCGTTATGGTTTGGTCCCGCTACTATCCTATTTGTGTGGCGTTTGGATTCACACTCCGCTTTCGTTTAGGAAAGTAATAGGAAAATGAAAGTGTTATGGAAAGTCAACCACTGTAAATATCCCATCTCACGCCCCCTTCGGTTCGAGTCATAAAGAACGTCCCTCTGGTCCCCAACTCTACTCGCTAGGGTCGAGCGTAGACTCCTCGAAGGATCGTCAAACCGTCGTGGGAGAGCATTTAGAAGACAACTTCAAATACACAGCAGTGCGAGTTCCGAGCCTGGCTGAACTCATGAATTAGTGTCTCTGAGTCGGGGCAACCAAACGGCACATAAAGCGGGTTCAACTCACAATTTGATGAGCTCTTCGTCGCTAAAACTTCCATCCTCCAAAGGATTGCCGTGACTGTCCGGGCGGCCGTGTTCTCAGAGGGGAGAGAGGAGATGGAGGGTCAAAGCAAGACAGCGAGGTCGATTGATGTTCACCGCACCGGCTTCTCCATTTGGATGAGTCGGCATTCGGCCGACGAACTTATTCTTCCCGATGATCATGGACGATTTCCAACGCAGTGCTGGTATTGAGCCACCGAGGCAACGGGCATGCGTATCACTAGGTAAACGTCAAGTCATCGAACTGGCTATTCCCGTCACACAAATCAGAAATCCCGCACAAGCCCGCATTTCAGCCGGTTGTTCGAACAAGCGCCGATATAATTGGCTCTATTCATTTGAAAATCTGCGAAACAAATTGTCATTCCCGTTCTACAGCACGGGCGGGCCACGATCATGGTGACGGTGAGAAAGAAATAGCCACGCCTCAACATCACAAGAATTAAAGTTGGTGCGATGCAGGTTAGTGCTGCCAATTGGCGTCCAAGGTGTAAATAACCCGACATAGTGACTTGAGGAGGAAAGTACAACTTGACAGATTCGCTGGGTCAAGCTGTTGAAGCCGTTCCTGTGTGTGTCGGCGATACTGCAATTGAAGTAGCGGAATCCATGCAGCGCCAACCTGATATACAGCCCCTGTTACATTTCTGAATAATCTCGGGCTCCGCGGTAGGCGTGCGTAGCTATGAGCCTCTCGTTTGTCTCGAAGCTCCCATTCATACATTCATCGCTGTAGATAGGATGCTCCAAGGATAATGATGCTATGATCTCATGGTCTAGAACCATATCAGTATTCAGTGACTGTTCTTGCAATAATCCAATGCAGATCGTCAATTTCTGATTCATGCATCGTTCACCACCTCGTTCACATTTATGCATTATTTTACTTTGTTCTCGTAACTCTAGTTAAACTATCACTTTTGGTTCACACTGCTTTGGCTCAGACGCATAGTCATTTACATCTTGATTGTGTCCGTGTCTCCTCTTTATATCCGTTTACTATTTGTACCAAGATATACTCTTTCCTTGCGCCTCATTTCGTTACCTTTTTATGCATTTGACTATCGTAGCAAGGCATTCGGTTAGTGTTGGGCCCCAGTCGTAAATGCCTTCGCGATGCACAGCAAATCAAGTTCCGCCACCTTTCCACAGATGTCTTGAAGATCACTTCCGGAACGGTCCAACTTCAAATTGGCATCAGTAATAACCCATTACCCTCTAAATGCGTTGAGCACTACTCGCTCCCTCCTCAATGCTCTGTTCTCGAAACGTGGCGACACCGATCACCCCCTTGGGTCCGGTGTGTGCGAGTTATGAGCTGAGGAGCCGTGCGGTGCCTTATCACCAATACCAGAACTCCAGCTCCTCCAGTTCAGTCAGGTTTGGTGCCAAAGCTCGGGTCGCCAGGAACGATGGGCTCAGGCAAGACGCCTTTGAGGTATATAGACGTGTGAGTAGGTGAGCAGACAAGCTGACTCACGAATCAATGATACTGGACAGGAATTACTGAGTGCCATCCTTTGCCCACAGCTCAGACGCCTCCAACAATTCGTTGGAAAAACCTAGCGGAGGGTGAGCGACTAGCCTGCCAACGAAATCTGTCATCAACGAAACCGGACGAGAGTTGATTGAAGCTACTAGCTACTCACGAATCGAATCGTTCCGACACCAACTGCAAACATCCGAAACAAATGAACACAGTGCTGGAGCAGCCAGCGTTAGCAGGATCCCCAGGACTCGCATGATACGCAGGTCGTGGCCGCTAAAATTCAGGGATCTAGACGAGGAGTCGCGAAGCTCGAGCGAAAAAGCAAAGAGAGGATCAACAAGGCGCAGAAACATGCCAGCTTCAATATCTCTCCAGGGAGGGTTCACGAGACTACCGCGCAGAGTTTCTTTCGTCTTTTTTTTGCATTCGCCGAGCGTTATGTCAGCGAAAAGCTGTTGCATTCGCAGACGGATACGAGAGAATACTCGAGACGTGGGGAGAGAGAAGAAAAGGAGGTATACAGGGAGGCAAAAGAAGAATGAAAAAAAAAGCATCAAAAAGCAAACGACATGAACGAAACAAACCTTCACCTTCCTCTCAACACCCTGGTCCAATCGCGGCGAGCGGTATACGCCCTGAGCGTGATTCGGGCTCGCGGTAGTGTTGGAAGAGGAAGATGAGGGACAGGATTTGGTAGACGACATGCGTCGCCCAGGGTTATGTTGAATTAAGAGATACCCATTGATGGTTGGGTGCGCAGATGTAGATTGACGGTGCAAGAAAACAAATGTCAATAAATCCGTGAGGCTGATAAGGGCAATGGCAACGGCGATGGCTGAGATGAAAATCGTCGAATCGACACTTCGAGGAACATAGACATGTGTTTTGAATGCTGAAGGAGAACGAGAAGCGAAGGAAAGAATGAGAACGAAGGTAGAATATCAGAGATAAGGAAAGAGAACGTACTACTAACACGCAGCGAGCTGAATGTCCACGTTCCCCCAATCTTGTGTAGTTGGGTACGAGCGCTAGTGTTGCGATACCGTGAACTGTGTAGAGGAGAAGCGACATCAGTCAAAGTTCGAGAAAAAACAATACCTGACAGGATGGAGAGAGAACGGACAACAGCAAACTCAGGGCCCTGCTCCACTGATGGGAGTAGGGGCGAGAACCTCCCCAACTAATGTGCCACTCTGGAATGAAAAAGGTGCAATAAAAGAACGTACCATATGGACCCAACCTTAGACCGCTCCCAACCAGCTGCTGCCGTCCCGAATTCCTGAGGGTATAGGCGAGGCAGATGACGACGTCTTGATGACTTTTCCATCTTCTCCTCTCATCTTTGCCCCGTTCTGTGCGACGTCCGTCTGGTGGGAGCTACGAGACTAGTAGGGAGCCGTGGATGGACGAGCGTGTGGCTGAGCTGATCAGTTGAATGATGAGAGCGATGATTTGTTGGGAGGGAAGGCAGAATCGTGTAGAAGATCTTGAGCTGTGAGCAATTATGGGTTGCAAGAATGAGTGGAGAAACGGAGATGACGCACTGGAAACACCCCACCTAAAACCTTTGTTCCCAGTCGTAGCGAACTGAAAGTCTGGCCATACTTGCTAGGCCCCACAACGTCGGCGATGGACAATACGAGCACTCTCAGAGTAGGCTTCTCGCTGAGGCTTCGAGCCATCGAGAGCGAGCCTGTATAAGTCCGACTACATAGGGGCTGAGTTTGAGGAGGGCGAATTGCGAGCCTGGATTGACTGACCGTGGGATAAAAATCCACGATACGGGTGTCTTCGATATGGAGTCCTTGGGAGGGGTCATTCCCAGACTCTCCAATGAGATCTACGAGCCTTGGTGTGGGTGAGTGAGCCAGTTGAAAACTAGCAATCCCCACTCACGTTCTCATGAGCCTTCGTCCCTAACTTCGCTAAAGAGTTGGCTATAACTGTGATATTGACTCTCTTTGGGTCATACGCACTGATCGTAGTCGTCTGGACGGACATTTTGCCCGCTACTTCAGTAGCGGGTCTTTAGTACCCCCCCCCCTCCTTGTGCTTAATCAGCATTTTTTACTTTACCTAGTAACTCATTCCCACATTTTCAGCATCCACATCCACCTCTATGTGCAAATAAGCATCAGCCTATCCCTTGGCGTACACATCACGAACTATGTAGCAAAGAAAGAGTTGGCTGCTGTTCCACAGGTGCAGAATGGAGATGTTTTGCCAAAGCGAATTGCTAGGCGAGAGAGGGACGTAGAAGAGGAAGACATTTGATTCATGGTGTACGATGATACAAGTGATTGATGTTTTTTTTGTTCTTACTTTTTAACATCTGTGGATTCATAGTAGACATGGTAATCATGCTTTCTGATATTTCATTATGTAGTTGAACGACCTTCTGATTCCAAGTAGCGGGCGTTGCGGCGCAGCCGGCTTCAAGGGTTATCTGCTCGAGGGGTGGGGTGAGAGGAGAGCAACGGACAATCTGACCGGCCCGTTGATGCCGTCCCACCTTCTGCATTTGAATGTTTCGGCATTTGATGCACGTTGCTGCACGGCCCTTGCTTTCCTCCTCGTCTATGATTCAATATTGAATGTTAAAAGCCAAATCATGCGTTTATCAGTATGGAATGATACAGATTAAGTTCTTGTTCAGGCCCACCGTTTACGCCTCCGTGAGGTGTCAAAGACATCGTTATCTTATCTCAAGTGTAATCTTATCTCAGATCTCATCTTTTCTTGCCCAAGCCAGAACCAGAAAGAAACAGAAGTATTCATTAAAGTCTGTATTTAGCTACCCTTTGGGCTCGTTCATAATTTACACTAATCAAGGCCTCCGTCAAGCGGTCTTGAGCCGAGAAAACCTTCGCAAAGCCGGCCTTACATCGTCAACCCAGATCTTCAGCGTCCTCAATCCCAGCACAAGTCCGTCCGTAATCCCCAAAGCCTGTCTCTTCCTCGGGAGTACATGCATGCGTTATACTCGCAGGGTGCTCAGCAGGTGCAGATGACGACGAAGACGTATGATGGAGATCCCGCAACAGAACATCCTCCTCAATCCACCTCCTCGTATACACATAAGCTCCACGCCAGGTCGTACCTCTTGCTGACTTCTCGTCCATCACCTCTTCAACTGGAGTATGAGATATCAAGATTTTTGCGACTTTGAGTGCGCTCAAACCATGTTGACGCATATGTTAACTGAGCGTTTTTGCACCGCATTGAGCAATCCCGCAGTCGTACGGACTAGGGACGGCGCCTATTGCGTTTTTGGGGAATCTCAACTTGCACTTGCACGATCTGTGTTCTCGGACGATGCTTGTGGGAGTATCACAGCACCACGCATGTCGGATGGACGTATAGGAGGAAAAGAGCTGTATACAGTCATGAATTCCAAGTCCTGTGGTTTGAATTTTCATCTTCGCTCTACAGCAATGGGTGGCGAGGCCCACGGTGACGGCGAGAAAAAAANGGTGCACGGCCTGACAACTCGGAAATTAAAGTCGGTGTGATACAACTCCATGCAGCAAATTAGTGTCGCCGCAGCTTCACTGGATCTAGGTACTGGGAATGTTACTACGTGTGCCGCGGAAGAACTCTCACGAAAGTCAGAGAATCCAGCCAAGTGTGGGTTAGATTCAGTGGGGGCTTTCCCGGGAGTTCCTGCTCCTCCCAGCTTCCACGCCCGAACCTCTGAGATACATGCGTTATTCATTTGTGAGCAACATTGGGCCTTTTGTGGGGTGTGCGTATGAGGTTTATTAGCCTCCCCGTCGTCTCCGAGTTACCATTTCCCCATTCATCGCTGTAGATTGGAAATGACACAAACATGTATGCTGTAATTCATGTGTAGCACGGGCACGCTTTAGTGCAATACGAATGGTCAGTTACCGTCCTCGCAGCAATCCTGTGCAAATGGTGTGCAGCGCATGTGCACCTTGCTTGCTATATCCTGGTATAAAAGTGTCAGCTCACTCGCCATCCACATCTTTCATCAAGCAAATTCCACTCTTCCTCGGTTCAGGATCGCAAGCTAAACCATGATGAATGAATATAGGTACGTTTGCGCTGTATACAAGAAATACTCGGCACTGAATGTAACGTTCCTAGCTCTCTGTTTAACGATCGAGGCGGCGAAAGGTAAGTCCTGCGCCTTTAAGAAATGACACCGTCGTAACATTGCTCCTTCAAGTCAATTTCATTTGACAGGTATGGTCAATTCTTCCGTGACCCTATGTTACAGTTTTTATCTCTGTGACTTCTCTAGATATATGCCTGAAGCACATGCCTGACGTCACCGATCGTGATCAGCGCTCTTTGAAATTGACTGAAGTGGTGATATTTGGTCTCGCAGACTCGACAGACGGAAAATGCTTTCCACTTATTACAGCGTCCCCGGGGCGATGGAAAGTTGAGGGTTCCATAGAGCTGTGAGTGGCCATTGATTTATTTTAAACGCAAAATAGGAGCTGATGGCAGTTGCAAGCCCCAAACGCGCCGAAGGAATTGTAATCATCGCCAAGTCCGAGGAGGGTTGGGACATCGGGTTCACGCATTTGGACTGCATTGACATGCGGAATGGAGAAAATGGCACAGAATGCAGTACGAACGCTGGTGGCTCAAAGCATTGGCACTTATTGGGGGAAATTACACGTCATATCCGGGATATGGAGACGTACGGTCAGCACCCGTGCCTGACAATATCGTGGGAGATATGTGAAATACCATTCGAGCCTACAATGAGCGGGGAGGGTGAGTGATAATACCAAGTGGAATGGGGAAGAGCTTTATTCATGCGATCGATCCAGACACCCTGACCTTGCTGAGCAACATTAAGGCCAGATGTGGACAAATCTTTGAACCGTCTATCTCCGTCTCTGCTCTCTCCGAGTCGGAGGCAGTTGGACCNACCTGAGGGAGAAGACCTCCTTGAGTCTCTCGATCACTTCGGAGCTTTTTTCAAACATAGATTTGAATGTACAGGTGCCCTGTCCGACCTCCGTGAATCAATTGTGGCGACACGAAAAGCAGTCGAGCTCACTCCAGCTGGTCATCCAGACCTCCCTGGCAGGCTCAGCAAACTGGGAATCTCGCTGTGGAATTGCTTCGAGCGCACCGGAGCCCTCCCCGACATTGCTGAATCAATTTCAGTGGACCAAAAGAGCAGTCAAGCTGACACCTGACTGGTCATCCAGGCCTCCCTGGCAGGCTCAACAACCTCGGAATGTCGCTCTTGAAGCGCTTTGAGCTCACTGGAGCCCTCTCCGACATTGCTGAATCAATTTCAGTCTACCAAGAGCCAGTTGAGCTGCGTCCAGCTGGTCACTCCAGACGTCCCTGGCAGGCTCAGCAACTGGGAACTTGCTCTTGACTCGCTCCAAGCGCACCGGAGCTCTCTCTGACATTGCTGAATTCGATTTCAGTCCAACAACGAGCAGTTGAGCTGACTCCTGCTGGTCATCCAGACCTCCCTGCCATGCTCAACAACCTGGGAAACTCGTTCTTT